>JACCEG010000064.1:139421-264383 GCA_014065205.1 Tuber brumale | reverse complement strand
ACTGGTCCGAGACCAGCAGGAAGTGTAGAAGGCAGTAAGGTGCCAGCTAAGGTGGGGGGGTAGCAGTAGGGTGCCAGCCTGTGGTAGCAGTAGGGTGCTAGCCGATCGCACCGAGAAAGTATAGCTAAGGGGTAGACCCAAGTGACAAACCAACTATCGGAATCGTGTTCGTGTCTAGCTAGGCGGCCTTCAGCAAGCCCCAAACAAAGCCAGCAGTTTTACCGCGTCTCTCATGTAGTCCCTTGTTCTACGAGAGATAGTGTCACTTAGTGGATGGGATACCACCTGCTGAAGCGATGAGGAGGGAAGGAGAATGGCGAAATCGACCGTAGCCTGTTGAGGATACCCGATACAACTCCCCAGTTTCTTTAGGGGAGGGATACAGGAATCCATCGTAATCGCGTACCGCAAACCGTAATCCCAGCCGTCTGTTGAGATGAAAAGAGGGAAACCCGACCGTGCTGACGCTAAGCGAGGCCTAGCAAAAGCGGGGTAAGGGAGGTACCCAGCATCGTGAGATGCTGGAAGAAGAGGATGGTGTATCCCTAGAGGGTAAACCTCAAAGGGAGAGGGCAGTAGAGATGGACTCGAAGTCCAGAAGGATGAATAGTGATAGCCTACACCCCCCCCAAGGGGAGGTTGCAGACCGAAAAGTGGTGATAGTTTGGTGTGGTGTTGAGTTTATCCCAAATAGGAAATGAATTTCAATCACCGGAGGTGTAGCGGAGACGGAGGATGAGATCTCCATTATTATTATTATTATTATTATATCTCATTACGCTTATGGAGCCGCAGCGGCTATGAAGCTAACTAACATACAAAAATTACACCACGCAAGGGTGCCAGTCAGATATCCCGTCTCATATAGAAAGGTAGCAACGTTCGAGTGGGCCAGCTCATGAGCCATAATGACAAAAGAAAATCCTCCAAGCCGCCCGATGCCTACCAAATATAGGAAAGAAAAGTACGATCCCTAAACAGCCCTGTTCCTTCTCTCAGTTGCCGCTTGGAGTCCCTTAAGGTATGTGGAACATTCCTTAGAATTAGCCTGGTGGGAGTCGCCACAGTTGACGCATTTCATGGTGGTGTGCAAACATGCTTTGCCCTTGGTAGGGCAATCTGATCTGCCGCAGGTGTGGAGGTGTGCTGGATGTTCCATGCAGCAGATGTTGCAATGCTGGGTACCGGTACACTGAGAGGGGTGGTGGCCAAAGGCCAGGCATTTGGTGCATTGGGTGTCAGGCCCAAAGGACAAGTAGCGTTGCACTTTGACCTTCTTCCCAAGTAGTCAGAGGCCTCTGCTGAGGGCTTTGTCTGTGGAGTCTTTGCCGGCAATAGTGAGGACCATAGCTGATACTTCTTTGTCCTGACGTTGGGCGGGGGTGGTGAGCCATCTAGGAGGGCGTGGGAGGTGGGTGCCTGGGTTGAACTCTTCAATTTCAGACTGAATGGTGGAAAAGGTGGCGGAAGTGGGGACGCAGTGGAGGATGTCCTTGTGCCAGATTTCGTCTTTTCTGAGGCCAATGGCTGCTTGGATGGTGGCTCTAATTGCTTCCTCAATGGCAGAGCGATGCGCTTTGAGGACTGAGGTGGCAGGTGTATTATCCTTGGTAAGGAGGAGGACATGGTGTTGGGTGGTGAATTCGATTGTTGCAATAAGAGGTTTCTTTATTGCATTGTTGATTGCATCGCGGATGGTGAGGGGTTTGGTGGTTTCAGGTAGGATGGAGCCATCTCTTTCAATGACAATGGTACGGTCGCGTTTAGTCAAAACAGCTGGGGTGGAAGTTTTGGCTGGTGGAGTAGTAGAGGGTTTGGCTGGGACTGCTCTGGCAGCTTTTTGGGCCCAGGTTTGTTGTGGTGGAGGAGCGTGCAAGGTAGTTTGTTGTTGTGGGTGGGGTTGTTGGTGGAGAAGCTGGTACTGCAGGTGTTCAACTTGGGAGGTGAGGTGCGCGACTTGATCTTGAAGTGTTTGGACATCTGTAATATGGCATTCTTGAATCACCATGAGGTGTTTCTGCAAGGCCTGGAAGCCTTCCACAAGATGTTGAATGCGAAGTGAAATACCAAGGTTGGTGTTGGAGATGCCTTCAGCCAAAGGTCTTGGTGAAAATGTAGGGATGGCAGGGTATTCTTCTGTAGAGGTGGTAGAGGCGGGAGCAGGCACAGTCTGGACTGTGGAGCCTGGGTCTTCCTCCATGCATGTGTCCTCAGGCGAGGCTGGGTTGGGAGGTAGGATTGGTGGGTTGAAGGGGGCTGCAAAGGGGTTTGCACCACCCCTCCCTCTGCCCCTACGTCTATTAGACATCAGAGGGTTGGGAAATAGGACTCAGTTGATAAAGGTGATAAAACACAAATGAGGGGGGATGATTTGTGGTTGAAAAGTCTTTAAAGTGAAGGGGTGAAGCGGCGAGGAATGGTTGTCAACCAATCAGGTGAAAGCTCGGCAAGAAATTTGGTGTGGTTTTTTCTTTCGCTGTGGTTGTAACGGCAACGGAGTCAGGAGAGGTCTCCAGTCTCTAACCAACCAATAGCTCTACATGGCTCCATTTTTCCACCCTCCTCTTCTCTAAGATGGCTGGGGTATTGGTTCACTGCCACCTTGGCAACCACCACCCACTTTACCAAACGACTCACAATGGCCTATGGGGCTTTTTCTGCTATCAGAAGGCTGGCGCCTCCGGGGATTGGAATGCCCCCTCACATGTGCTGAAGGCTTGCTATGGGCCTCATCCTTCCTATCCTGATGTATGGAGCAGACCTCCTAGTGCCGACGCACGCCACGACGGACAAGATATCGGTCCTGTGGAATAAAGTCATGAGATGGGTCACTAACGGCTTCATCACAACCCCCGTGACCATTCTGCCCATTGAGGCCTGCCTCCCTCCCCACGATCTGTTGATCACCCACCGCAGAACGGTGTCGGCGCTCCGCATAGCCTGCTCCTTCCCTGCCTACAACCCAGCGTCAGCCAGGCTCCCCCAAGACTTCCCCTCTTACACCTCCCACTCAGACAGATCCGTGCACAGGAAGCTGCTCGAGGGAAGAACCCAGAACTACATTCCGCGAGGCTGGTGCCAATACAAAGCTGAGCAACCCATGAGGAGGCACTTACCCCTTTACTCGCTGGCACACCTCCTGCTGCAGGCCATGAGACAAACCACAACGTTCCCAACCGCCTACCTGGCCCTTAAGCTGGGGCTGGCATGATCACCTCCCACCCCATCGAACTACGAAGCTCTCAAGGCTTCACTGCCGAACAGACTCCTGGAAGACTGGACACACCAGGCGCCACCCCATTACTACTACCCATTCAAGGTCACGCTAAACCCACACACCTTCATGGGACTCGACCGCTTTACTACAGGACACATACACTAAGGGAGGGCCGGCAAGAGCTACCTGGCCGCGGACCACTCTTGGAACAACCCCCAGTCCTCCCCCCTATGTACCTTCTCCGAGGAGGACGATGAGACGTCCAACCACGCAATACTTCTATGCTCAGCTAAAGCCGACAAGCGGATACTCTACCTCTATGGGGTTTCTAATATCGGCCAAGGCTCAGCAATTTGGTCCTCACTTCCTGCCATCATTGGCCTGACCAACTACATCCGCACTACTGGTACCGGATTCCAGCCACCTATGCCGCCGATTAGGCAACTCTCACCCCGTTGGGAGGACCTACCTCTGCCCGCTGTCCTGCCTTGAGTTCCATACTGCTGTTGATAAATATTTTATATTTGATACCTTGAAAGTTTGTTGATTTTTTTTCTTTACTACTTTGAGTGTGCATCATTTGAGGTGCTGGCGACGGATTTGTCGCTTTAGGAGATTTGAGCCGATGGTTTCTTTTGTTTGTTTGTTGGGAATTAAGGTTTTCTTTTTGCCATAGCTTACACTACATGTATGTTCTTGTACCTAACAAGCAATATATGATTTAAAAAAAAAAAAAGAGAAAAAAGAAAAAAGTACAACTTGGATTCACGCTCCGCACCCTCTATTCACCTCTCACTTGAAAGATTACCGCTTTCGGTCATCCCTAAACTCCAGGGTTTTGGGTGGCTACCAGCNGCTCGGCAAGAAATTTGGTGTGGTTTTTTCTTTCGCTGTGGTTGTAACGGCAACGGAGTCAGGAGAGGTCTCCAGTCTCTAACCAACCAATAGCTCTACATGGCTCCATTTTTCCACCCTCCTCTTCTCTAAGATGGCTGGGGTATTGGTTCACTGCCACCTTGGCAACCACCACCCACTTTACCAAACGACTCACAATGGCCTATGGGGCTTTTTCTGCTATCAGAAGGCTGGCGCCTCCGGGGATTGGAATGCCCCCTCACATGTGCTGAAGGCTTGCTATGGGCCTCATCCTTCCTATCCTGATGTATGGAGCAGACCTCCTAGTGCCGACGCACGCCACGACGGACAAGATATCGGTCCTGTGGAATAAAGTCATGAGATGGGTCACTAACGGCTTCATCACAACCCCCGTGACCATTCTGCCCATTGAGGCCTGCCTCCCTCCCCACGATCTGTTGATCACCCACCGCAGAACGGTGTCGGCGCTCCGCATAGCCTGCTCCTTCCCTGCCTACAACCCAGCGTCAGCCAGGCTCCCCCAAGACTTCCCCTCTTACACCTCCCACTCAGACAGATCCGTGCACAGGAAGCTGCTCGAGGGAAGAACCCAGAACTACATTCCGCGAGGCTGGTGCCAATACAAAGCTGAGCAACCCATGAGGAGGCACTTACCCCTTTACTCGCTGGCACACCTCCTGCTGCAGGCCATGAGACAAACCACAACGTTCCCAACCGCCTACCTGGCCCTTAAGCTGGGGCTGGCATGATCACCTCCCACCCCATCGAACTACGAAGCTCTCAAGGCTTCACTGCCGAACAGACTCCTGGAAGACTGGACACACCAGGCGCCACCCCATTACTACTACCCATTCAAGGTCACGCTAAACCCACACACCTTCATGGGACTCGACCGCTTTACTACAGGACACATACACTAAGGGAGGGCCGGCAAGAGCTACCTGGCCGCGGACCACTCTTGGAACAACCCCCAGTCCTCCCCCCTATGTACCTTCTCCGAGGAGGACGATGAGACGTCCAACCACGCAATACTTCTATGCTCAGCTAAAGCCGACAAGCGGATACTCTACCTCTATGGGGTTTCTAATATCGGCCAAGGCTCAGCAATTTGGTCCTCACTTCCTGCCATCATTGGCCTGACCAACTACATCCGCACTACTGGTACCGGATTCCAGCCACCTATGCCGCCGATTAGGCAACTCTCACCCCGTTGGGAGGACCTACCTCTGCCCGCTGTCCTGCCTTGAGTTCCATACTGCTGTTGATAAATATTTTATATTTGATACCTTGAAAGTTTGTTGATTTTTTTTCTTTACTACTTTGAGTGTGCATCATTTGAGGTGCTGGCGACGGATTTGTCGCTTTAGGAGATTTGAGCCGATGGTTTCTTTTGTTTGTTTGTTGGGAATTAAGGTTTTCTTTTTGCCATAGCTTACACTACATGTATGTTCTTGTACCTAACAAGCAATATATGATTTAAAAAAAAAAAAAGAGAAAAAAGAAAAAAGTACAACTTGGATTCACGCTCCGCACCCTCTATTCACCTCTCACTTGAAAGATTACCGCTTTCGGTCATCCCTAAACTCCAGGGTTTTGGGTGGCTACCAGCTCGACAAACAAATTTTCGCCTCTTGCTTAAGCTTGACTATATAAGCGACCCTACCCCTCACCTGACTTATATCTTCTGCTATGACTCACAATACTGGAAGGGCCTCGCGCCCTGAATCCCGCACTTCTGACCGCTCCCACCTTTATGTAGGAAGAACAGCTCAGGTCCCAACTACCCCCGCTTTGGCACCAGCTGCCCTAATTCACGCCTCCCCCTCCTGAATCCGACAAGGTCCTCTTCCGTGGGCCCACTCGACCCCAACCTCCCTCTCCTGAGAGAAATGTATAACCACACTACCTCCAACCTTGCAACCAACAGAGACGTCTTCTCTTGGCTCTGGGAGGCTGATCTCAGGAATCTGACAGCGGGAGAAGCCTCGATACTCACCCTAATTATGACTGCACTCGAAGGAATAGCAGCCTTCCACACAAGAATGGGCTCCATAGAGAGTAAACTTACAGCCCCTTCACAACAAACCCAGCCTACCATGGGCCCCTCCCTTGCCTCTACCCAAGCAACTGTAGCTGACCTCCCATCAAGTGTGGTGGCCTCCATCTTGGCGAAGCCAGTCGCGATGCCTCAACAACTCCAAACAGGAAGACAACACAAACGAACAGGGAAAAGCCCACCTGCCCCAGCCATCCAAAAAGTCAGCCCAATGACTGACTTCGACCCCGATACTCCACGTTACGATACCGCCTCCACGAAGTGGTACGGTGATCCCAATGCCTACGGATTCAAGAACCGGTGATCCAGGGAAGCTCCGGCCTTTCGCGAGGGGAAGTACAGTGCCCACTCATTCACCCCTGGCCACCTAGAGCCGTCACTCAACAAGGCTCTTGGTAAAGCCAAATCCAGACCAGCAACCTATGTCCAGGCTGCCACCCCGCAAGAGCAATCAGGGGGAAGAAAGTCGAAAAAATGGAAGGATGGGAATGCCGCCTCCTCCTCTGCTGCCCAAGTTGCAGCGTCAATCGGTTCAAGCCCCTCAGCTAGAGGACCTCCCCCACTCCCAGTGGCAGACAGAAGGTTCTTCTCACCCCCCGTGACTCCACTCCCCCACCAAGATGCACTCACGATAGTGGCAACAGCCCCCAACATAGCAGCACAAGTACGAAAGGAAGCGAACAGCCGCCACCCACTATGCTGTACCACCTCCGTCAATGCCAGAGGTTTCCTCAATCTGACATCCCGATCCCTACATACTCCCGCTACTGCCTATTCCGCCTACTATGATGCCTTGGCCGCTAGGTTCAACAAGGTGTTCCTAGTCGGAAAACCCGTTCAGGCCGTTTAGGCCGGCGCCCAATGAAGTCCTACTGGCCATCCATGGCCTACTGTTTGCCTTCCTCCCGCAAGACCAAGAAGAACTTCGCTCTGTGCTGGTAAACTCCATTTTAAATGCAATGGGGGTGACAATCTTCTCTGCAAGATACCTCCAGCTGAACCCAGAAATAAGGGCTACTAAGAACTCTACTTCCATCGTTCTATCGGTTGCTCCTGCTAATATTGTGAAGATAGGAAGGACCATCTACCTTTACTCCAAGTCCCGAAAAGTGGATGTATGCCACTCTAAAAGCCGCTACATGCAGTGCCGGAAGTGCTGGAAATTCAGTCACCCGTCGCCTATGTGCAAGGAAAGTACTTCAGTCTGCCCACTCTGCTTCGGATCACACCCCCGCTTGGCCCACAGATGCACCAACCCTACATGCCCTAAGGAGGGACACCAGAAAGCCGTAGCCGCCTGCTGCCTCACCTCACCACTAAAATGCCCCAACTACTCTGGGGACCACTCCGCAACCAACAATGACTGCCCTTCCCATCCCAAACCCCCAGTCAGGGATGACCTGCCTCCCAACTAAGAGGAAGGGATGGATACAGGCGAGGATAACTTAAGACCTGCCACTCGCAAGGGGAAAGGCACACAGACTGATACTAGCGTTGAGGAATCTCCACGTCAGTCGACCTCTCGTGCTCTCTCAATTAGCCTGTTTAAGGCACCAATACCCAAGCGAGTCGGCCCCCTCCCCACGTGGGCTGATGCGTGCTCCTCTGATGTCACGAATGTGGCTTAGCAAGGAAAGGCTTTCACATGACTTGTAGTTATGAGTCATAGGTATGTTATGTTTCGCACATGACCTCATTTAGAGGTCATGGGTTTCGCACATGTGACCACTTCGGTCATATGATATGGTTAGGATGATGTGTTATGTTTCGCACATGACCTCATTTAGAGGTCATGGGTTTCGCGCATGTGACCACTTCGGTCATATGATTAGTTTATGATGTTTTGGATATGACTCACAGTTGTGAGTCATATGTGGCGTGTGACTTGAAGGATGAGTCACAAGGGCGTGAAGGGCAACTATATAAGGAGGACNGTCCGAGTAGATAGGCTCTTCACGCTTCGTTCTAAGTTATTTCCTTACTTATTACTTTATGCTTTTACGAATATAAAACCTTTACGCTCTTTACGAATACATACCTACGAGACGAGGACTCTAGTATAGAGTCGAGTTGAAGAAAGAGTACGATAGGCGATAAGGACTAGAGACACGAGAGTCTCTCCCACCTTATCATAGGCATCGGCCTAAGAACTATCGTCGAGAGAGAAAGAGAGAAGTATCGTCTACCCGTTGCTGAGAACTAATACCGGTTAGGGATTGTAACATCTGAAGACCCAATTACAGGTGCATAAAGGTGGAGGACTCTTCCTACACCTCACCCATAGGGCCACCTCCCCCATCCTCTCTTAAGCAACCTTTCTTTGTTCAATATAACTGCCTGGGAAGCTGGGATGTGTTTCTTTCATTGTTTAATAGCTTTCAATCCTTGCAAGCCCCCCCACAGATAGTACTGTTGCAGGATCCACCTGTTTACCGCAACAGGCTCCCCAGTTTGCATCCTACAGATCGTTTGCTCCGCCATTTCAGCAAGTGACACCCCCCAAGGTGGCCATATATCTTTATATGCATTTTTTGAATGTTTTTTCTGTACTACCTGGTTTTTTTAATAGGCCTGGCTTTATGACCCTTGATGTTTACTCCCCCCTGGGGCTTTTTGACTCCAACTACTCACAATTTAGGGTATACAACTTGTACTCAATGGTCGGCACTTCCTCCAGAAACAGAACTGTTGACCCAGCTACGGGCTTCCCTCAAAACCACTTTCCCACACTCGTGGTGAGAAACTTCAACATCCATCATCCACTATCCGATCCTTTAAGAACCATTTCCTCAAATGAATTTGCGACATCCAACCCCTACTTTGAACGAGTCCAAGACCATGGCTTTGAACTCCGCAACACCCCTGGGGCCTACACCAGGTTCCCGTTTGACCACAGCACAAGGCCCGGAGTTATCGACCTGGCCTTTGTCAACACACCCCTCATTGGTTTCCTACAATCCTGGTCAACCTGCCTACCGGCGAATGGTTCTGACCACTTACCTATCTCCATCATATTCACAGCACCTCTTCGCAGGGTGCCACCTCTGACCCTCTACTGGGATAAGATGGACTGGACGACCGCTACAGAGCAACTGCAAGACCTTTCATTTCCACCCCCACCCCCTCACCTGACCCACCACGATCTAGACAACTGGCGAGCAAGACATATGCTGGTACTAACGACACTGATCAAACCCTGCACCCTAACGAAGAGGACCTCGGTTCACTCAAAGCCATGTTGGGACATGACGATTACCCACCTAAGGCAAGCTCATCATCGAGCCGCGCAGGCACACAGGAATGACCCCGCAGCACAATCCCGTGAGGACCTGAAGTCCCACCGCAACCGTTACTTCAAGGCAATTAAGGAAGCCAAAGCCAAATACTGGAGGGGTTCCTGGCCAGGATGACACCGCGGTCGGTCTGAAAGGCCAAGAAGGCAGCAATGGGAAGAGAGGAAGACAGATTCCCTGACCTGCCAGGTGCGAACTCCACAACCAAAATTAATTCAGCACTACTAGACCAATTTTTTCCCACTGAAACCACTGGTGCAATCTGTGGCCTACCCCTGCTTCAACCCTGAACATCCACCACTTGCCCCTGAGGAGATATCATCCGCTCTAACTAGATCCTCTAATACCTCTGCCCTGGGACCAGATCAGATCCCATACGGAGTCTGGAAGAAGGTTCATGCCATCAACCTGTACATACTGACATCTCTTCTTGCCCCTCTTCTGGCCTAGGGACACCACCCCAAGAGCCTCAAAATGGCTAACAGAGTGGTCCTCCCCAAACCAGGAAAATCAGACTACTCTACGGCTGCTTCGTTCCGAATTATTGTTCTACTAGAAACCCTTTCAGAGATACTGGAGAGGATAGGAGCGACCCGCCTTTCCCTCATAGCCTGCGAGGTGGGGCTCCTGAACCCTAATCGGTGCGGCTCACTCCCCAGCCTTTCAACTTTTGATGCCACTGCTTCACTCACACAAGAGGTCAAGGCAAGACCAAACCCCTCCTCCAAAGCCTCCTCCCTGTTTCTGGACATAAAGGAAGGGTTTGACAACGTCTCCTCTAGCCTTCTCACAGCTAAACTTAGGGCCCAAAGTACTCTTAAATACCTGGTGGCCAGGGTCCGTTCATTTCTTACAGACCGCTCATGCCGCTTACTTTTTCAAGGGGCCCACGGAGTCTTTTCTTCTTGTCAAGTGGGAACACCCCAAGGGTCGCCTGTTTCTCCTTTTTTGTTTGTAATTTATGTTTCTGAATTGCATGTTTCTATACCCCGAGGGGTAATTTTTCCCTATGTTGATGATTTTTCAATTACAGTTTCTACTCCTTCTTACAGGAGGAATATCAGGTATCTTCAAGATGTTTTTTCTTTGCTTCAGAGTAGGGCAGCGATGATGGGAGTTTCCTTTTCAATCCCCAAGACAGAACTAATACACAGGAGGACTCCTAAGGACAGGTTCCCAGTCTCTAATCAACTTATAGCCCTTAACGGTTCAATTTTTGCACCCTCTTCCTCACTCAGATGGCTTGGATACTGGTTCACCCCCACGTTAGAAACAACCACCTACTTCACAAAACGCCTCACAATGGCCTGAGGAGCTTTCTCTGCTATCAGGAGACTAGCGCCTCCCAGAATCAGAATGCCCCACTACTTTTGCCGCAGGTTGGCCATGGGCCTCATCCATCCTATCCTCACTTATGGAGCGGACCTCCTAACACCCACACTAGCCACGACGGATAAGATGTCGGTCCTGTGGAACGAAGACATGTGATGGGTCGCGAACTGCTTTAGCTCAACTCCCACAACCATCCTGGCAATCGAGGCCTGCCTCCCTCCCTTGGATCTACTGATCCTTTACCGCAGAAGGATGGCGGCGCTGCGCTTAGCCTGCTCCTCCCCTGCCTACAATCCGGCTTCAGCCAGGCTCCCCCCAGACTTCCCCTCCTCCATTTCCCACTCAGACAGGTCCGCACATAGGAAGCTGCTCAAGGGGAGAGTACAGAATTACATCACCCTAGGCTGGCGCCAGTACAAAGCTGGGCAACCCATGAGAAGGCATCTGCCTATCGATGCACTGGCCCACCTACTGCTGCCTTCCATGGCATACATCACAATATTTCCACCCGCCTACCCGGCCCTGCAGCCAGGACTGTCCCCACTACCCCCTACTCCATCAAGCTATAAGTCACTTAAGGCCTCACTGAGGGAGAGACTCCTCGCAGACTGGACTCACCAGGCCCCACCTCCCCGCTACTACTTATACAGAGCCACGCTGAAGCCCCACTCCTACAGCGGACTGGACCGCTTTACAGCTGGACGAATACACCAAGGCAGGGCCCGGAAGAGCCACTTGGCCACTCACCACTCATGAGACGACCCACAATCTGCCCCAATATGCAAATTCAGTGAGGAGGACGATGAGACGTTCGCCCATGCAATCCTTCAATGTGCGGCTGAGGTCGACAAGAGGTCACTCTGCCTCCATGGAGTTTTCGACATCGGTCAAGGCTCACCTGTTTGGTCCTCGCTTCCTGCCATCATTGGCCTCGCCAACTACATCCGCACCACTGGTACTGGATTCCCCCCACCCATGCCGGCAATTAGGCCGCTCACACCCCCCCAGGAAGAACTACCTCTCTCCGCTGCCCTGCTTTGACCTATAACTGTTTTTGAGATAAAATATTTCTTATTGTTTATTTTATGCGGAGAATTTGTTAATTTCCATAATGATTTCAGTGGTCACCGTTGGAGGTGCTAGCAACAAATTTGTCACTTTGGAGATTTGCGATGATGGTTTCTTTTGTTTGTTTATTTGGAATTAAGGTTTTCTTTTTGCCATAGCTTATGCTGCATGCATGTTCTTGTACCTAACAAGTAGTATATGGTTTAAAAAAAAAAAAAAAAAGAAAGAATTTTGTATAATTGGATTCATCCTCGGTCTCCGCTACACCTCCGGTGATTGAAATTTATTTCCTCATTGGGATAAACTCAACACCACACCAAACTACCACTACTTTTCGCTCTGCACCCTCCCGTTGGGGGGGTGTAGGCTATCACTATTCGTCCTTCTGGACCTCGTGTCCATCTATACTGCCCTCTCCCTTTGAGGTTTACCCTCTGGGGATACCCCATCCTCCTCTTCCAGCATCTTGCGATGCTGGGTACCTCCCTTACCCCGCTTTTGCTAGGCCTCGCTTAGCATCAGCACGGTTGGGCTTTTCCCTCCTTTCATCTCAACACACGGCTGGGACTACGGTTTGCGGTACGTGATTATGATGGATTCCTGTATCCCTCCTCCTAAAGAAACTGGGGCAGTTGTGTCAGGTTTCAGCAACAGGCTACGGTCGATTTCGCCACCCTCCTTCCTCCCTCATCGCGTTATCAGGTGGTTTCCCATCCACTATACTGACACTATTTCTCGTAGAACAAGGAACTACATGAGAGATGTGGTAACACTGCGGGCTTTGTCGGGGGCATGCTGGAGGCCGCCCAGTAAGACACGAACATGATTCCGACAGTTATTTTGACACATGGGTCTACCCCTCCTCCACACTTTCTCGGTGCGATCAGCTGGCACCCTACAGCTACCACAGGCTGGGACCCTACTGCTACCCCCCCATCTTAGCTGCCAGCTTACTGCCTTCTACACTTCCTGCTGGTCTCGTACCAGTACCACCCTCCTAAGCTGGTACGTTACTACCACCTCTTCCTGGTGGGCACTTTGTCTGCTGCCCTCCCCACCCGGTCTGGTTTTCCGGCGCACCTCTGGGGGTTCTTCGGCTCGTCTACACGCCTTCCTCCCGCTTCTGTCGCCCTCCTTACTTTTACTTCCCTTGCCCCTGATGCCAAGCCTATAGGGTGTAGGATAGATTTATCCATTGAGTGCTCAGGACCGGTTCTTTGATAGCGAACCCAGTATATTTGGATAGCTTAGGCTAATATGGTGTTCGTTAGGGTTCGGTTTATGGGTCTTCGTTTGTTAGGGCTTTCTTTCTGTTGTTTTGGTTGGTTCACTGCTAGGTCTTCGTGGTTTCTCTCATGTCGCGCGTCTGTGGAGGTGTTGAATTCATGTACACTGTAGCAGTTGTGGTTTGGGGGATTATTATTATTATAAATCATTAAGCTTATAGAGCCAAAGGGTATGAAGCTGAGAAAGTACATGATTGTAGTTCCTCATACTACTGGTCCCTGATTCCATCTCCTAAATCTCTGTGTCATCTTTTCACTGGGCCTCTTGCCATATCCATCCTATTCCTCCTCTCTCCTCTCTGCCATCCTCCATTCCTCCCATCTCTCCTTCTCCATCTCTTCCCATCCTTGCACTCTCACATCCCCCTCCTCTTCCTATTCATCTTCCTCCTCCCCTCTCCTACTATTGCCAGAGCACTCATCTCCAGCCACTGCCTCCAAGTAGTCCTTTCTAGTTCCTGCCCAACTTATTCCAACCAACATTGCAACAGCTAGCAAGCCAGCCTTAGACTCAAGCACATCTGGTAGGTGGAAATGTTGAGCAACTTGTCTGAGAATGTGTCTGCGTAGTTGATGTTTGCTGCAGTATAGGAGGATGTGCTCTGGTGTATGTGGTGTTGCTTGTCTCTTGTCACAGGTACAGGTATTGCTGATGTTCTCATCCATTCTACTAAGATAGGACTTGAAATAACCATGACACAGTCTGAGTTGTGTAACAGTAGCAAGTTGGTGTTTTGTGATAGAGAAGAAGTGTGGTGTAGGATTAAGAGTTGGCAGATGGAAGTGAATAGACCTAAAGTGCTTACCCTTTCTTGCATCTTGCAGTTGAGTCCAGTATTTGTTCCAGGCTATAAGTGCAGACTTCTTGATCTGTGTCTTGAGTTTTGTCAGTGAGAGGTAACTGTCCTGTGATAGTTGGGGATACTCAGCTGCTTGTTTTGCCAGTCTGTCAGCTTCATCATTCCCTTGTATACCAGTATGTCCTAGTACCCAGTGCAGATGAAGTTGTAATTCCAGGTCTGAGTCCAATAGGTCCTTGGTAAGTTTCTGAATCTGCAGTGAAATTTGTTGTCCTGGGTGTGGTGAGAGTTTGAAGGAGTTCCTGATAGCTGCTTTGTTGTCTGTGAAGATCCAGATGTGCTTGAAAGATAGGCTGGTCTTGCTAGCTTCTGTGAGTGCTCTGGCAATACCTGCCAATTCCCCATCATAAACCTTTTTTCCCATTCCTAGTCCAACAGTCCACCTGCCCACAATCCTTCCCCCATGCATCATAACCACTCCTGCTCCTTCTTTTCCATTCTGCTATTCACTGCCATCAGTTTATAATATAATTTTGTTTGTGTTTTGGATGCTGTTGAAGAGGGAGGAAGGTTGTATGGATGTTGTAGCTTTGTCTTCAGGGCTAATAGAGATGTTGAGTCTGGTTTGAAGTGTAGGAAAGTTGACATGCCAGGGTGGTTGAAGGTATAGTTGTCATTTTTCAACTTCACATCCTACTGGCAGATAGTTACTTAGTGAATTTAAAACTCTAATCAACTGTGTGGGAAACTTAGCTTGTTCAGAACATGAAGACCTCCATTCTACCTTGACCTTCCCATATGGTTCAGATTGTGGGTTAAAGGAATAGTTGCTTGTTTTCTTTGGAGGTTTAGAAAATGAATTTTCTGAATCTGAGCTGGTAGAAGAGAATGCTGAAAATCCAAGATTGGTTGACAGGCTTGTTGATGGATAGGTAGAGGGTGTTCTTTGTCTCACTGGGTGATCTGAGAGCATCTGTAACACTCTGTAAGCATATCTTTTGCAAAGTCTGTCAAGTCTTAGTGGAACAGGAAGGGTAGATGCTTCAATCTCAAGTGCAGCAGTAGGAGAAGTTCTAAATGCTCCTAGAATTTTCCTGTTAGCTTCAGCCTGCACCTTCTCTAACCTGTTAGCTAATCCAATTTGCCCTTTCCAACAAACTTCTGCTCCAAAGTCAGCTATAGGGGTAATGTAAGTGTAGTATGATTGTCTCATTGCTGCTGCTGACAGGGTCCATTCTGAGTTGGAAAGTCTAGAGATCATATTGAGTGCCCTGGTTGCTGCTGCTGCTTTCTGTTGAACATGGTAGTTGAAGTAGAGTTTTCTGTCCAGCCAGATACCTAGCCATCTGAGATGTTGAGTGGGGTAGATAACTGTGCCATTGGGTAAGGTGACAGGAGTATTGGCAGTATACTGGGAGGTTTTGTTGTGGAAGTACATGAGCTCAGTCTTGGGGTCATCAAAAACTACCACATTGTCAGCTGCCCAGCTCTAGGCCTTCTGAGCTGCCCTTTCCAATGCTTTGGAGTTGGCCTCTTCAGAAGGTCCTGTGACAATAAGTGCAACATCATCAATGAAGGAGGGGGATCTCAGCTGGGGTGTGAGTAAACTTGGCTTCAAGTCTTTGAAAAGGTTGGTCAGGTAGAACAGAAAGAGGATTGGTGAAATTGGAGAGCCTTGAGGAATTCCAGCATTGATTTGTTGTAATGGTTGTCTTTGGCCATCAAATGCAAGACCAAGTTGTCTGTCTGTGAGGAAAGTATCTGTCCAGGAAAGTACTGCTGGTGGGAAACCTAATGATTGTAGAATCAAGAGTAGCTGTGTTCTGGACACATGGTCAAAAGCACCTTTAACATCAATAAACAGGGCAGAGAGTACTTTACCATTACACTTAGCCTGCTGGATGTCATGAACCAAAGACATAACTGCATCAATTGCACTCCTTCCTGGCCTGCCACCCATCTGTTCATTGTGTAGAAGTCCCTGGGTTTCAGCCATGTAAGCAAGTCTTTTGGCCATAATCTTTTCTGCAATCTTTCCTAGACAATTTAGCAATGAAACTGGTCTATAAGCTTTAGGAATTGAGTAGTCTGGTTTGCTGGGCTTCCTGATTATTGCCCCTGTTGCCTCTCTCCAGCAGTGAGGATGATAGCCTATCTTCAGTAGTGACTTGAACAAATCTGTTAGAGGAGTGGGGATTGCCAGGTATACTTGTCTACGGTAGAGGAAGTTGATACCATCAGGACCAGGTGCTTTGTGGGGATCAGAGTTGTAGATTGCATCCTTCACCTCAGAGTCAGTAACATCAGGCCAAGGGAAGCACTTCTCTATCTCTGTATCTTGGATGTTGTAATTTGTGTAGGAGGTTGGAGGATCTGGGAACATGCTATGCATGAACATGTTGCACTTGCTGTCAAAGTCAGTAGCACACTGTTTATCAAGATAGAGAATAGGAGTTTTCAGGCACTGTGTTGGTCTGGTATACTTAACTGCAGTGAAGATATCTTGACCTTTGGCAGAGTTGAGAAAGTTCTGCCAACAGTTAGCTTTGGTATCTCTGATTGCTTGAAAGTATGTGTTTCTGCATCTTTTGTAGTCAGTATGATCAGTCTCCATCCTGCTAGCTTTCCACTTCCTGTGCTTTTTGGCCATTTCCTTTCTCAAAGTTGTAAGTTCTTCATTCCACCACCTTTTAGATCTGGCACAAGGTCTGCTGAGAGGAACATGTAGGTTGAGGGAATGTAAGATTGAATCTCTCAGAATCAGAGCAGCCTGATCTAAAGAGTAAGCAGTACCACATGTCAAGTATGAGTAGAAGGTAGGGGAAGACTCAGTCATAAGAGATTGCAGAGTTGTATGAAATGAGTTCCAATCTGCTCTGTTCCAGTTGTATTTATTGCTCATGGGACTGGGAATCAAGGAGTCAGTATTCAATACAAAAGTGAACCTTACAACCTCATGGTCACTGCCTGTGTGGGCATCCTCATCCACTGCCCAATCCACTAGTCTGTTAAATATATCCTGTGTTGCTAGTGTGAGGTCTAGTACTGAAGTGCCTGAGCCTTGTCTGAAGTTGTAGGTGGGGATATCAGGTTGATTGACTATGTCACAGTTATTAGATCTAAACCATTCTACCAGGACATCACCTCTGATCTGTTGTTGAACAGCTGAATTCCACAAGCTATGGTGGGCATTGAAGTCACCACAGAGAATAGAGTGTTGAGGAATGTGCAGGAGGTGTAGAGTTCTGTCCATGGTATAGAGTGGTCTAGAGTCAGGGGTCAGCATTTTCCTTTCATTGTAAATATTCCAGAGGGTAAACTTCTCTTTTCCTGCAAGAATTTGAAGTGGAAGTACATCACCATCAAGGTGAGGAAGAAGGTCAGATCTGCAAGTGCAAAGAATATCAAGTCTGGATTTGCTGATATATGCAGCTGTCCTAGGTCTCTCATTATTAGTAGTATCAGGTAAAATTGAAGTGAAAGAGGGGTGTGTATAAGCAGAACCATCATGAGCCAGCCAGGGCTCTTGAACAAGAACAATATCTGCTTTGCCATTAGCATATTCAAGGAGTGTGGTCAATACTTCATAGGTCTTTGCACAGTTGTGCTGGATAATAGAGATTGGTGTGCCTTTCATAAGGAATGGGTAGGATTGTCTGTGGTAGGTTGTTCAGGTTTTTTGACCAAGTTCCTGTAAATTTCACACCTTTGGTCAGTAGCTTTATGAGAGCCCTCACAGTTAGCACACTTGAACTGGGTATGGGAACATTCCTTGGTAGTCTTGCAAGTTGAGCATTGGTGTAGGTTTGTAGAATGTTGACCAGCACAGACTTGACATGTAGTAGGGTGCCTGCATGTTCTCTGGTGGTGGCCAAACCTCTGACAGTTTCTGCACTGGGTGGTAGGTCTGATGTCAACAAATTCTGAAGTTTTCACAGCTGTTCCTGCTATCACCAGTCTGTTTCTCAGTGCATACTTCAATTCTCTTTGAGTTTTAAAGGAAAGAACAAGGGAGGAGTGCAACTTTCCTACTCTGGACTCAGGTTTTGTCAGCCATCTTGGAGGGGCAGCAAGCTGAATCTCATGGTTGTAGGACTCTATGTCTTCCTGAAATGCCTCCATCTGCTTCTCCTCACTGTCTGCCACAATCAAGTCAGTAGAAACAGAATGGGCAACAAGCTTATACCATCTTTCCCTAACAATAACCTCTTGTAGGCCAGGCACCAGGTGACTCCACACACTTTCTTTCTCTTTGAGCTCAGCTGCAGTGTGACCATGCTTCACCTCAATTACTATGTTGTTGTTGACTGAAAGTCTAACAAGAACAATAGAAATATTCAGTTTGGCATTAACCAAGGCAGTATTGATGGACTCTCTGATCAGGAGGGGGTTAAAGTTGGTAGGAGGACTGCTTGGCTTGAGGATCAGGGTCCTCTCAGGCTCTGGGATGGGTTCTGGGCGCTTTTTTGAGGCTTTGGTAGTAGAAGCAGTTGGTGTAGATAGGGTTGCCTGTTCAACAATGTTAGCCCAAGTCTTTTTAGTAGGTTGGAGGATAGGGGTAGTGGTGGTGGGAGTAGTCAGTGGGTCATGTCTTGATACAAGAGCAGGAGTAGTGAGTTTATCTAAGGTGGTTAGTATATGTTCAAGTGTTTTTTCCTGTTTAGTCAGTCTAGATTCTATGTCAGAAGGGATTTGAGGAGGTATAACTGGTAGGACAATGTTAGAGTAGCTGCTAATGTTAGTAAGAAGCTGAGAGAGGAATTCCTGTTGAGGTTGAGGGTAGGCAGGCTGGACATCCATAATCTGTTCAACCAAGTGATGTAGAAATTGTTCCAAGCAAGGAAGTTTAGCTGTTGAAGTATTAGGGGCAGGGGGAAAGGAAAAGGTATAGTCCCTGTCAGAAGAGGCAGAAGCAGAGGGAGGTGGTCTTTAGGCAGAGGGAGGGGGAGGGGGAGTAGTAGTACAGATATCTTACAAGAAGCTAGAAGATGAGGAAGGAAGGTTATGATATCTGTTTCTGAAGTGAGTCTTCTGTGGTGGAAGAGTGAGATCAGGCATGGGGGGATTTCTGCCAGGTGGGGTATGGAGATCAGATGCTAGAGTAGAGTTCAAAGGACTACTGCTACCAGTCAAGGGAATTTGAATGGAAGTAGTCCTATGGTGGGTATGATGAATAGGCATGAGTGCTTCAAAAATGCGAAACATTTTTTCTAAGTCCTTTTTACTTAGAGGAGTAGTGAGGGAATGATAAGGAAAGTAGATAAGAGTTGGCAGAGCAACCAAAGGAAACAAAAGGTAAAAAAGGCAACAAAACAAAACACAAACAAACCAGAAGAAAAATGAAACAAATAAGAGTAGAACAAAGAAAAGAAAAGGACCTTAGCTGAAATTTTCACAAGATATCTGGAATAGCTTCAGGAAAGTCCTTTCAAAATCACAGCGCAGGAGCTGCAAAACTGTTATGGTGGTTGCAGGAGATATGGTTGTCAGGAGCAAAAATAGGGGTAAAATCAAAGATGTGTGCCAAGAAAGGTGTGATAGTGGGAATTTTGATTTGAAAATTGGGGAAAGTGTTTAAAGTGATTTATTTAACAAGAATCTCTGTACAGGAAAATGGAGGAGATGTGGTTGTGGAGATAAGTTATGGGGGGTGTGGTTTGGGGGAGTTTTTTATACCGACTCGCCTGGTCGTTGGACGGTTTTTCTTCAGTCTTTCTGGACTGGGGCAGGGGTGGAGGTTAGGTCGATATGGCTTGCGCTGACGTGACCTGGTTCCTTAATACTGAATAAAATCTGATTTAAAAAAAAAAAAGTGAAAAAAGAAAAAAAAGAGAGAAATAGTACAATTAGATTTTCACGCTCCGCGCCATCCATTCCCCTCTCGCTTGAGAAATTGCCGCTTTCTGTCACACCTAAACTGTATGTTTTTGGGTGGCAACCAGCTCGACACACCAATTTTGGCTTCACGCTCAGGCTTCACTGTTTAAGCGACCCTACCCCTCACTTGATTCTCAGCTTCTACTATTACTTACAACTCTGGCCAGGCCTCGCGCCCAGAATCCAGCACTTCTGACCGCCCCTACCCCTATATTGGAAGAACTGCTCAGGTCCTAACTGCCCCTGGCCTGGCACCAGCTGCCCAAATTCACTGCTCCCCCTCCAGAATTTGACTCGGTCCTCCTCTGTAGGCCCACTCAACCCCAACCTCTCCCTCTTCAACGAGATGTACAACTATACCCCCTCCAATCTTGCCACTTACTGAGACCTCTTGCCCCGACTCCGGGATGCTGATCTCAGGAGCCTGACAGCTGGAGAAGCCTCGATCCTTCCCATAATTATGACAGCACTAGATGGAATAGGAGCCCCGCATGCCAGGATTGGCTCCATAGAGTGCAAACTTACCGCCCCTTCATAAGAAACCCAGCCCAGCACAGGCCCCTCCCTTGCCTCTTTTCAAGCCACAGTGGCTGACATCTCATCCAGAGCGGTGGCCTCTATCTCGGCAAAGCCGATCCTGGTGCCTCATCAGTCCCAACCAGGAAAACAAGGGTAACAAACAGGTGAAAACCCACGTGCACCAACCGCTCCAACAGCAAGCCCCATGAGTGACTTCGACCCCAATATCCCCTGTTACGACATAGCCACGGAGACGTGGTATGGTGATCCCAACACCTACGTAGCCAAGAACCCATGATCCTGGGAAGCCCTGGCCTTTTGCAGCGGGAAGTGCAACGCCTACTCATTCACCCCTGCCCACCTAAAGCTGTCACTCAACAAGGCTCTCAGTAAAGGCAAATCCAGACCATCAATCTTTGCCCAGGCTGCCACCCCACAAGCGCAATCTGAGGAAACAAAGTCTAACAGGTCGCAGGGTGGAGACAAGGCCTCCACCTGTGTAGCCCAAGTCGCAGCATCAATAGGTACAGGCCCCTCGGTTAGAGGGCCTCCCCTACTTTCAGCAGCCGGCAGAAGGTTCTTCTGACCCCGAGAGACGCCTCTTACCCACCAAGATGCACTCAGGATAGTGCAAACTGCCCCTGGCATAGCAGCCTAAGTACTAAAGGTAGCGAACTGCCCACAGCCACTATGCTTTTGTGCCTCCGTCAACCCCCGAGGTGCCCTCACTCTTACAACCCGCTGTCTACAGACTCATGCTACCGCCTACTCCTCATACTATGGTGCCCTTGCCGCAAGGTTTAACCAGGCATTCCCAGTCGGGGAGAGCCCATTCAGGCCGTTTTGGCCAGTGCCTAATGAAGTCTAACTGGCCATCCATGGCCTACCAATTCTTTGCCTCCCGCAAAACCAAGAGGAGCTCCGCTCTGAGTTGGGAAACTCCATCGTAAATGCAATGGCCAAGACAATCTTCTCCGCAAGATACCTCCAACCAAACCCTGAAATATGGGCTAGCAAGAACTCAACTTCCATTATTGTATCGGTTCCTATTGCTGACATTGTGAAGATAGGAAGACCAATCTACCTTTACTCCAAGCCCTGAAAGGTTGATGTATGCCAGTCTAAAAGCCGCTACATGCAATGTCTGAAGTGCAGGAAATTCAGACACCCCTCTCCTATGTGCAAGGAGAGCACCTCAGTTTTCCCACTTTGCTCTGAAACCCACCCCCGATCGGCCCATCCATGCACGAACTCTGCAAGCCCCCCAGAGGGACACCGGAAAGCAGTAGCTGCCTATGGCCTCACCTCGCCATTCGAATGCCCCAACTGCTCCCGGGATCACTCCGCAACCAATAACGGCTGCCCCTCCCCACCCAAGCCCCCAGCTAGGGATGACCTTCCCCCCCACCAAGTGGAAGAAGAGAGGGAGACAGGTGAGCATAACTCAAGACCCGCCACTCCTGAAGCCAAAGGCAAACAGACTAATACGAACGTTAAGGAGACTCCCCGCCAGTTGACCTCCCGCACTCTCCCAATGAGCCTGTTTAAGCCACCGATACTCAAGCGAGTCGGCTCTCCTCCCACATGGGCTGATGCGTTCTCCTCTGAAGACCCCATTACAGGTGCTTAAAGGTGGGGGACTCTTCCTGCACCTCGCCCATAGGGGCACCTCCCCCATCCTCTCTTAAGAAACCTTTCTTTGTTCAACATAACTGCCTGGGAAGCTGGAATGTGTTTCTTTCATTATTTAATAGCTTTCAAACTTTGAAAGCCCTCCGACAGATAATACTGTTGCAGGACTCCCCTGTTTACCGCAATTGGCTCCCTACTTTTGCTGCTTTTAAGTCATTTGCTGCACCATTTAAACAAGGAACACCCCTCAAGCTGGCTACCTACATTTACATGGACTTTTTGAATGTGTTTTCTGTACTTCCTTGTTTTTTTAATAGGCCTGATTTTATGGCCCTTGATGTTTACTCCCCCCTAGGGCTTTTTGACTCCAACTACGCACAATTTAAGGCATACAACTTGTACTCAACAGTTGGCACTTGCTCTGAAAACAGAACAGTTGATCCAACTACATGCTTCCCCCAAAACCCCTTTCCCACACTCATGGCACGGGACTTCAACATTCATTATCCACCATCAGATCCTTAAAGAACCATTTCCACAGATGAATTCACGACGTCCAATACCTACTTTGAGCGAGTGTAAGATAATGGCTTTGAACTCTGCAATATCCCCGGGGCCTACACCAGGTTTCCATTTGACCACAACATGAGGCCTGGAGTTATTGACCTGGCCAGTATCAACACAACTATTATTAGCTTTTACAATCTTGGTCAACTCGCCTACCGGCGCCTGGTTCTGATCACCTCCCAATCTCCATTATATTCATGGCACCTCTTCTCCGCATGCCACCTCCAACTCCGTATTGGGACAAGAGAGACTGGGCGATCACTGCAGAACAAATGAAAAACCTGTCATTTCCACCTCCATGCCTTCACCCCACCGACCTCGATCTAGACAACTGGCTAGCAAGACACATGCTGACACTGGGGACACTGATTAAAGCCAGCACCCTAACCAAAAGGGTCTCCGTTCACTGAAAGCCATGGTGGGACATGACAATTACTCACCTAAGACAAGCACATCACTGAGCCGCGAGGGCATATAGGAGAGACCCCACAGCAACATCCGTAAAGGATCTAAGGTTCCACCGCAACCGATACTTCAAGGCGATTAAGAATGCCAAAGCCAAATACTGTAAAGTCTTCCTGGCCTGGGTAACACTGCAGTCAGTCTGGAAGGCCAAGAAGGCAGCAATGGGAAGAGAGGAAGACAGATTCCCGGACTTGCCAGGTGCAAACTCCACAAAGAAAGTTAATGCAGGTCTGCTAGACCACTTCTTCCGGCCAAAACACCGGACGTAATAGGTGGCCTACCCCCGCATTGACCCCAAACATCCACCACTTACCCCTGAGGAGATGTTATGTGCTCTCGGTAGATCCTTTAATACCTCTGCTCTGGGACCAGACCAAATCCTGTACCGGGTCTGGAACAAGGTTCGCGCCCTCAACCCGACTATACACACATCTCTGGTGGCCCCTCTTCTGGCCTACGGACATCACCCGAAGAGCCTCAAAATGGCTAAAGGGGAGGTCCTGCCCAAGCCAGGAAACTCAGACTACTCTACACCCGCCTTGTTCGCAAATATTGTTTTATTGGAAACCTTGTCGAAGATACCAGAAAGGATAGTAGCAAGGCATCTTTCTCTCATAGCCCGTGAAGTGGGGCTCCGGAACTCTAATGAGTGCAGCTCACTCACTGGCCTTTCAACTTTTGATGCCATGGCTGCCCTTACCCAAGAGGTCAAGGCAAGTCAAAACCACTCCTTCAAGGCCTCCTCCCTGTTTTTGGACCTAAAGGGAGGGTTGGATAATGTTTCCTCCAGCCTTCTTACAGGTAAACTTAGGGCTAAAGGTATGTGCAAATACCTGGTAGCCTGCGTCCGATCTTTTCTTACAGACTGTTCAGGCCACTTGTTGTTTCAGGGGGCCCTTGGGATCTTTTCTTGCGTTCCAGTGGGAAAACTCCAGGTTCACCCACTTCTCCATTATTATTTGTGATTTATGTTTCAGAATTGCATGTTTCCATATCCCGTGTGATAGTTTTTTCCAATGTTGATGATTTTTCAATTACGGTTTCTACTACTTATTATAGGGGGCACTTTAGGCATCTGCATTATGTTTTTTCTTTGCTTCAGAGCTCGGCAGTGAAGATTGGAGTTTCCGAGTCGATTGCGAAGACTGAACTGATATACTGGAGGACGCCTCCGGACAGGTCTCCAGTTTCTAATAGCCTATAGTCCTCAATACCTCTATTTTTGCACCCTCCTTTTCCCTAAGATGGCTGGGATACTGGTTCACCCCCAGCTTAGAAACAACCACCCACTTTACTTAGTGCCTCACAATGGCCGCAGGAGCCTGCTATGCTATCAGAGGTCTGGCACATCTTGTGGTTAGAATGCCCCATCACATGTACTGAAGGCCCGCTATGGGCCTCATCTTTCCTATCCTCACATATGGAGCTGACCTCCTCATACCAACACTAGCCATGATGGATACCATATCAGCCCTGTGGAATAAGTTATGAGATAGGTCACAAACTGATTCAGTTCGACCCCCACAACCATCCTGGCAATTGAGACCTTCCTCCCTCCCTTGGGTCTACCGATCCCCCACCGCAGAAGGATGGCGGCACTCCATTTGGCCTGCTCCTCCCCTGCCTACAACCTGGCGTTGGCTAGGCTCCCCCCAGACTTCTCCTCCTAAATCTCTCAACCTGACAGGTCCATACATAGGAAGCTGCTAAAGGGGAGAGTGCAGAACTACATCCCTCTGGGCGGGCGCCAATACAAAGCTGAGCAACCCATGAGATGACACTTGCTTATTAACTCACTAGCGTACCTCCTGCTGCCTGCCATGGAACAAATCACAACATTTCCACCCACCTACCCGGCCCTGGAGCCAGGACTGTCTCTCCTACCTCCCACCCTGTCAAACTATAAGTTGCTTGAGGCCTCACTGAGGGAAAGACTCATCGCAGACTAGATACACCTTGCCCCACCCCCTCACTATTACCCATACCGAGCCAGACTGAGGCCCCACACTTTTAAGGGACTAGACCGCTATACAGCGGGGCGGATACACCAAGGCAGGGCCAGGCAGAGTTACCTGGCCGCTCACCACTCCAGGGACGACCCTCAGCCCTCCCCAATATGCACCTTCTGTGAGAAGGACGATAAGACGTTCACCCACGCAATCCTTCAATGCTCGGCTAGAGCAGACAAGTGGTCACTCTATCTCCAAGGATTTTCTGATATCGGCTAGAGCACACCAGTTTGGTTCTCACTTCCTGCCCTCATCGGCCTCGCCAACTACATCCGCACCTTGGGTACCGGATTTCCCGCACCCATACTGCCGATTAGGCTACTCTCACCCTCCCACGAGGAACTGCCTCCCTCCACTGCTCTACTCTGGGTTCTATGTACTTCTAAGGAATTTTCTTGCTGGGGTTGCGCTACGAATTTGTTAATTTCCTTGGTGGTTTAAGTGGTTGCCATTTGAGGTGCTTGCAACAGATTTATCATTTCGGAGATTTGCTCCCCTGGTTTCCTTGGTTTGCTTGTTTGGAATTAAGGTTTTCTTTTTGCCATAGCTTACGCTGCATGTATGTTCTTGTACCTAACAAGGAATATAAGATTTAAAAGCAAGAAAACAAAAACAAGATGATAATAGCAGAAGTGGATTTCATCATCCGTCTCTGCTACACTTCTGGGGATTGAAATTTGTTTCCAAATTGAAATAAACTCAGCACCACACCAAACTATCCCCACTTTTTTGGTCTGCACCCTCCCTTGGGGGGGGGTAGGCTATCACTATCCTTCCCTCTGGACTTCGGGTCCATCTCTACTGCTCTCTCTCCCTTTGAGGTTTACAGTCTGGGTACACCCCATCCTCTTCTTCCAGCATCTCATGATGCTGGGTGCCTCACTTACCCTGCTTTTCCTAGGCCTCACTTAGCATTTGCACTGTCGGGTTTCCCTCTTGTCATCGCGACAGACGGCTGGGATTACGTTTTGTGGGACGCGATTAAGATGGATTCTTGTAACCCTCCCAGACTCCACTGCCGTTACAACTATAGCGAAAGGAAAAACCACACCAAATTTGTCTCCGAGCTTCCACCTCATTGGCCTACAACCAAGTCTCACCACTTCTCCTACCACTTTTATAGACATTTCATCAACAAATGATCCCCTATAATTTGTTTCCATCTACCTTTATCAACTGAGTTCATCTCCCGTTCCTCCTGATGGCACCCAGAGGCAGAGGAAGAGGCAGAGGTACCACAAACCCTCTTGCCACCCCATTAAACCCCAGCCCCTGCCCACAACAACACTGCTCACCAGCAGACACTGATATGGGAGAGGGTTCCTCCTCTCCTGTCCAGACTGCTGTCGATACTAGCAACCCTCAAGGCTCTGTACCTGATGAGGAACCTCTTTCCCTCGAATACCTTGATGGAGTCACTGATACTCTCTTTGAGAGACAAAACTCTGCAGCCGAAAACATGAACCAAATGTCACAACGTCACCAAGCCCTTGAAGCCCATATGTTGATTGTGCAAGAACGCCACATCAAAGACACTCAAGAGCTTAAGGATCAAGTTGCTAGACTCACCACTGAAGTCACGCCCCTTCAGGCTCAGCTACAACAACACCTCAGCCCCCCTACCAGCACCCAACCTACCCCCCTACCAGTACCTCCACCACAGCAGACATGGGCCCAGAAAGAGTCCAGAATACTCCCTACCAAGTCTACAACCACTGCACCAGCCAAAAATGCAACCACTACAGTTTTGACCAAACGTGACCGTACAATTATGATTGAAAGAGATGGAACCCCTCTTCCTGAAGACACCAACCATCTTACCATCCGCGATGCTGTCAACACAGCAATCAAAAAGCATTGGATTTCCACCATAGAGTTCGCACCCAACCACCATGTCCACCGAATCACTAAGGCTAACATTCGTGCCTCCACTGTCCTCAGAAGCTACTGTTTCGCGATTGAGGAAGCCGTTAGAACTACTGTTCCTGCTGCTAACGGCCTTAGAAAGGATGAAGTCTGGTACAAAGTCATCATCTATGGCATCCCTACCACCTCCACTTTCCCCACTGTGCTGGCTGAGGTTGCAACCTTCAACCCTGACACCCACTTTCTCCGCCCTCAAAGGTGGCTCACCACTGATGCCCTGCGCAAGGACAAAGTAGCTTCTACTATGGTCCTTACTATTGCTGGCAAAGACCCCACAGAAAAAGCCCTCAGTAGAGGCCTCTCACTCTTTGGCAGGAAGTTCAAAGTCCAATGCTACCTGACCTTTGGTCCTGACACCCAATGCTCCAGATGCTTGGAATTCAGCCATTATCCCTCTCTGTGTACCAAAACCCCACACTGTGCTATCTGCTCCTAGGAGTACCCAGCCCACTTCCACACTTGTGGCAGATCAGACTGCCCCACCAAAGGCAAGCCGTGCCTACACACTACCATCCTCTGGCTCAACTGTGGCAACAATCACTTGGCCACCTCCAAGGAGTGTCCCACTTACCTTTACGCACACGAGGCAGCAACTGATAGGAGGAACAGAGCAGCTTAGGTTCCAGTAATTTTAGTTCCTTTATTTGTTAGGTATCTGGTGGCTTGGAGAATTTCCTTTTGTCATTATGGCTCATGAGCTGGCCTAAACGAATCTTGCTACCTTTTTATATGAGACAGGATATCAGACTGGCACCCTTGCATGGTGCAAAGTGTATTGTATGTTAGTTAGCTTCATAGCCGGTGCGGCTCCATAAGTGTAATGAGATATACCAATAATAATAATAATAATAATTGTAGCCCTCCCCTGAATAAACTGGGGAGTTGTGTCGGGTCTCCTCCACAGGCCACGGTCGATTTCGCCATTCTCCTTCCTTACTCATCGCTTCAGCAGGTGGTATCCCATCCACTATAGTGACAGTATCTCCTGTAGAACAAAGCACTACATGAGAGACATGGTAAAACTGCTAGCATTGTCTGGGGCTTGCAGGAGGCCATCTAGCAAGACACGAACATGGTTCCAACAGTTGTTTTAACAACTGGGTCTACCCTTCCTCTACACTTTTTCGGTTGCGATCAGCTGGCACCTTACTGCTACTACAGGCTGGCACCCTACTGCTACCCCCTTACCTTAGCTGGCACCTTACTGCCTCCTACACTTCGTGCTGGTCTCGGACCAGTACCACTCCCCCCAGCTTGTACCTTACTACTACTTCATGCTGGTCGGTACCTGGTTTACCGCCCTCACCACCAGGCCTAGTTTTCTGGTGGACCTCTGTGGGTTCTTGGGCCCTGCCACATGCCTTCCTCCCACTTTGGTCGGCCTCCTTACTATTGTTTCTCTTACTCCTGTTGCCATGCCTATTGGGCGTAGGGTAAATCAACGCGTTTCAGTGCTCACCACTAGTTCTTTGATAGCGACCCCAGTATATCTGAATTGCTTAGGCCAATATGGTGTTCCTTAGGGTACGGTTTATTGGTTTTCTTTTGTTTAGGGTTTCTTTCTGTTGCTTTGGTTGGTTCACTGTTTGGGTTTCGGAATTTCTCTTATGTTGTGCATCTGTGACGGTGTTGGGTTTGTGTATACTGTAGCAGTTGTGGTTTGGGTGAGTTTTTTACACCAACTCGCCTTGTAGTTAGAAGGTTTTTCTTCAGCAGTTCTGAGTGGGGACAGGGGTGGAGGTTTAGGTCTACATAGCTTGCGCTAACGTGACCTTGTTTCTTAATACTAAATAAAACATGAGTTAAAAAAAAAAGCCCAAAAAACAAGAACAAAAAAGTAGCACTATAGGATTACACTCCATGCCCTCTATTCACCTCTTGCTTGAAAAATTACCCTATTTGGTCACCCAAAAACTAAAGGTTTTTGGGTTTGCAACCAGCTCGACACACCAATTTTGGCCTCTTGCTTCAGCTTCACTCTATAAGTGATCCTACTCGACACTTGATTCACAGCTTCTGCTATGACTCACAATACTGGAAGGGCCTACCGCCCAGAATCCCACGCTTCCAACCGCTCCCACCCCTATGTAGGAAGAACCGCTCAACTCCCCACTGCCCCTGCCCTGGCACCAGCTCCCCTAATACACTCCTCCCCCTCCCAGAATCTGACACTGTCCTCCTCGGTGGGTCCCCTCGACTCCAACCTTCCCCTTCTTAGAGAGATGTACAACTACACCACCTCCAACCTCGCCACTATTAGAGACATCTTGTTCAGGCTCTGGGATACTGATCTCAGAAGCCTAACAGTGGGCGAGGCCACTATCCTTCCCCTAATCATGACAGTACTTGAAGGAATAGCCATCTTCGACGCCAGAACTGGCTCCATGGAGAGCAAACTCACATCCCCTTCGCAACAGGTACAGCATAACATGAGCCCCTCCCTCTCCCTAATCGAAGGCACTGTGGCGGACCTCTCATGTCAAGTGGCAGCCTCCATCTCAGCAATACCGACCGTGATACTCCACCAACTCCAAACAGGAAAACAAGAGCAACAAACTGGGAAAAACCTATGGGTCCCAATATTATCTGACAGCCAGCCTAATGACTGACTTCGATACCGATATCCCCCGCTGCGACACCACCACCCAGAAGTGGTATGGTGATCCCAACGCCTATGCAGTCGAGAACCTGCGATCCTGGGAGGTCCAGGCCTTCTGCGAAGGAAAGTACAGTACCTGCTCTTTCACTTTCGGCCACTTAAAGCCGTCACTCCACAAGGCTCTCAGTAAAGCCAAATCCAGACCATCAACCTATGCCCAGGTGCCCTCACACTTACAACCCGCTCTCGGCAAACTCCTGCTACTGCATACTCCATGTACTATGATGCCCTTGGTGCAAGGGTCAACAAGGCGTTGCCAGTTGGAGACAACCCGTTCAGGCCATTTAGGCCGGCCCCTAATGAAGTCCAACTAGCCATCCACGGCGTACCGATTCCTTTCCTGCTTCAACACCAAGAAGAGATCTGCTCCGAGTTGGGAAACTCTATCCTCAATGCAACAGCGGTGACCATCTTTTCGGCAAGATACCTACAAGCGAATCCTGAAATAAGGGCAACCAAAAACTCTACTTCTGTTGTTGTATTGGTTCCTCCTGCTGACGCTCTAAAGATAGGAATGACAATTTACCTTTATTGCAAGCCCGGCAAGGTGGTCATATGCCACTCTAAGAGCCGCTACATGCAATGCCGGAAATGCTGGAAATTTGGACACCCCTCCCCTATGTGCCAAGGGAACGCCACAGTCTTGCCACTCTACTCTGGGTCACACCCGCGATCGGTGCATCGATGTAAAAACCCTACATGCCCCAAAGATGGTCACCTAAAAGCCGCAGCTGCCTGCTACCTCTCTTCACCCTTGAAATGCCCCAACTGCTCTGAGGATCATTCTACGACCAACAACGACTGTCCCTTCTGACCCAAGCCCCCAGCTATAGACCACTTATCCCCTCACCAGGAGGAAGGAAGAATGGATACCGGTGAGGATAACTCAAGACTAGCCACCTCCAAGGAAAACGGCAAAAAGATTGACAACAGGGTGGAAGAGACTTCAAGCCAGTCGACCTTGCGCACCTTTCCGATGAGCATGTTTGAGTTACAGATACCCAAGCCAGTCGGCCCCTCTCTCATGTGGGCTAATGCATTTTCCTCCGATGACCCAATTACAGGTGCATAAAGGTGGAGGACTCTCCCTGCACCTCGCCCATAGGGCCACCTCCCCCATACTCTCTTATGCAACTTCTTTTTTGTTCAACATAACTGTTTGGAAAGCTGGGATATGTTCCTTTCATTGTTTAATAGCTTGAATTCTCAGAAACCCCCTCCACATATAATACTGTGGTAGGACCCACCCGTTTACTGCAACAGGCTTCTTACTTTCCCGTCCTTTAAATCAGTTGCTCCGCCATTTGAATAGGGGACCTCTCCAAGGTGGCGACCTACGTCTATTTGGATTTTTTGAAGGTATTTTCAGTACTTCCTTGTTTTTTCGATTGGCCTGACTTTATGGTCCTTGATATCAACTCCCCCTGGGGGCTTTTTGACTCCTACTACTCACAGTTTGGGGCCTACAACTTGTACTTGACGGTTGGCACTTCCTCTGGTAACCGAACAGCCAGTCCGGCTCCATACTTTCCACAAAATTCCTTTCCTACACTCGTAGCTGGGGACTTTGATATCCAGCACCCACAAGCAGACCCTTTAAGGACCATCTCTTCGAATGAATTCTCCACATCCAACCACTACTTTGAAGAAGCGCAGGACATCAGGTTCAAGCTATGCAACACCCCGGGAGCCTATACCAGGTTCCCATTCGACCATAACTCGAGACCCGGAGTTATTGACCTGGCCTTCACTAACACCTCCCTTACCCGTTTCCCACAATCCTGGTTGACCCACCTACCAGTAACCGGTTCTGAACGCCTCCCAACCTCCATTAAATTCACAGTACCTCGCCTCAGAACGTCTCCACTGACACCATACTGGGACAAGACAGACTGGACCTTCGCTGCAGAGAGAATAAAAGACTTGACATTTCCACACCCATGCCTGCATCCTACCGACCTCAATCTAAACAGCTGGCTAGAGAGACATATGCTAACACTAATGACACTCATGAAAGCGTGCACCCTAACCAAAAGGGTCTCCATTCTCTCAAAGCCATGGTGGGACATGACAATCACCCACCTTAGGTAGGCATACCACCGAGCCATGAGGGCACACAGGAGAGACCCTACTTCACAATCCTTGGAAGAACTAAGATCCCACCCAATCGATAGTTCAAGGTGATTAAGAAAGCTAAAGACAAATACTGGAAAGAATTCTTTGCCAGGGTAATGGCACAATTAGTCTGGAAAGCCAAGAAGGCCGTCATAGAAAGGGAGAAGACCAATTCCCTGACCTGCTTGGCGCAGACACCCCAGCCAAGATTAATGCAGCTCTGCTAGACCCCTTCCTCCTACAGAAACCGCCAGCACAAGCGTTGGCTTACCGTTGCTTTCACCCCCAACATCATTCCCTTGCCTCTGAGGAGATCGTATCTGCTCTTGCTAGATCGTCTAACAGCTCTGCCCCTGGCCCAGACTAGATCCCATCTGGGATCTGGAAGAAGGTTCACGCCATCAGCCCATCTATACTCACAGCTCTTCTCGCCCTTCTTCTTGCCTATGGACATGACCCAAAAAGGCACAAAATCTCTGATGGAGTGATCCTGCCCTAGTGAGGAAATTCAGACTACTCTACCTGCCCCTCGTTGCGAATTATAGTTCTGCTTGAGACTTTTTCAAAAATACTGGAAAGGGTAGTGGCAACCCGTCTCTCTCTCTTCGCCCACGAAGTGGGGCTTCTCAAACCAAATCAATGTGGCTCGCTGGCTAGCCTCTCCACCTTTGATGCCATGGCTGCCCTGACCCATCAGGTTAAGACTAGACAAAACCTCTCCTCCAAGGCCTCCTCACTGTTTTTGGACATGAAGGGAGGATTCGAAAATGTTTCCTCTAATCTCTGCACCGCTAAACGTATGGCCAAAGGCACTCCCAAATACTTGGTTGCCTGAGTTCGCTCCTTTTGTACAGAGCAATCATGTCACTTGTCATTTCATGGAGCCCCCGGGGTCTTCTCCTCTGTTTCGGTCACGACACTCCAGGGGTCTCCTGTCTCTCCATTGTTATTTGTGATTTATGTTTCTGAATTGCAGGTTTCCATACCCTGTGAGGTGACCTTTTCCTATGTTGATGATTTTTCAATTACAGTTTCTGCTACTTCTTATAGTGAGAATATTAGGTATCTTCAGTTTGTTTTTTCCTTGCTTCAGAGCAGGGCAGCGAGAACGGGAGTTTCCTTTTCAATCCACAAGATTGAACTGATCCACTGGAGGACGCCCAAGGATAGATCCCCAGTCTCTAACCAACCTATAGCTCTCAAGGGCTTGATTTTCACGCCCTCCTCCTTTCTAAGATGGCACAGATACTGCTTCATCCTAACCTTAGAAACCACCACCCAGTTCACCAAACGCTATACCATGGCCTCCGGGGCCTTCTCTGCTATCAGAAGGCTCGCGCCTCTAGCGATCGGAATGCCCCCCCACATGTGCCGCAGGCTCGCTATAGGCCTTATCCTTCCTATCCTTACATACAGAGCGGACCTCCTCACACCAACACTTGCCACAATGGACAAGATGTCAGTCCTATGGAATAAAGTTATGAGATGGGTCACAAATTGCTTCACTTCAACCTACACAACCGTTCTAGCCATTGAGGCCTGCCTTCGGCCCCTGGATTTACCGATCCCCCACCGCAGAAGGATGTCGGCACTGAGTTTGGCTTGCTCCTTCCCTGCCTACAACCCAGCATCAGTCAGGCTCCCGTGGGACTTCTCCTCCTACAGCTCCCACTCAGACAGATCTGTGCATAGGAAACTGCTCAAGGGGAGGGTACAGAACTACTTCTCTCTAGGCTGGCGGCAATACAAAGCCAAGCAACCATTGCAGAGACACTTACCCTTGATTTACTGGCATACCTCCTGTTCCCAATGATGGGATAGATCACATCCCTTCCGCCGCCCTACCTGGCCGTGGAACCCAGCTTATCTCCATTGCCTCGAAACCTGTCAAGCTACAAGTCCCTCAAGGCCTCCTTAAGGGAAAGACCCCTCGCAGACTGGATATATCAGGTGACACACCCCTGCTACTACCTATATAAACCCCCGCGGAAGCCCTGCGCTTTCAAGAGCCTTCCACTCCACCGTTAGCCTTCCACTCCACCGTCCGAGCGGCCCGCAAGGACCCCCTCCCCTCGTCTAAGGTCCTCTGCAGGGAGGCACGCCTCCTGTACTTCAAGGCCATCAAAAAGGCCAAGCATGAATACAGGAAGAAATTCCTGCAAACGGTGAACCCCCAGTCCCTCTGTATGGCGAAAAGGTTAGCGTTGGGCAAGCCACCCGACAGGTTCCCCCAAATCCTGGGGGCAGAAAGCCCCAACGTAATCAACAAAGCCCTCCTTGAACGCTTTTTTCCCGGGAAGAGGTCCTCTCCCCCCCCCCGTATCCTCCGCGAATTTAAAGACGTCCCAGAGCTGTCGGCGGAAGAAATAGCTGCGGCTCTCCGAAAGTCCTCTTCGTCCTCTGCCCCCGGGCCTGACCAAATACCCTACTCAGTCTGGAAGAAGGTCCACTTGATTAACCCGAGCATCCTCACGTCCCTCCTGAGTCCCCTGGTTAGATACGGGCACCACCCTCCCTCCCTGAAGAAGGCCAACGGCATAGTGCGAGACAAGCCTGGAAAACCCTCCTATGACACGCCTGCATCGTTCCGTATCATCGTCCTCCTGGAGACTGTTTCCAAGATCCTGGAGAGTGTGATGGCAAACCGGCTTACTGCCCTTGCTCGTTTCCTGAACCTCCTCTCCCCCAACCAGACTGGCTCCCTACCTGGTCTGAGTACCTTCGACGCGGCGGCCACCCTCTCTCACGAGGTCCAGCTGTTTATGCGCCCCAAGCTCAAGGTCTCGACCCTTTTCCTGAACATCAAAGGTGGCTTCGATAATGTCTCGGCCCCGATACTCTGCAACAGGGTCGCTACCAAGGCGGTCAATCCTTAAATGGTCTCGTGGATAAGGTCTTTCCTCCACAGCCGCACCTGCCGCCTGGTTTTCAAGGGCGCTGCGCAAGTCTTCTCACCTGTCTCGGTTGGCACCCCTCAAGGCTCCCCGATCTCCCCCCTGCTTTTTGTTATCTACGTCTCTACCCTCCACTTCTCGGTCCCCAGGGGCCTCATCCTTTCCTACGTGGACGACTTCGCGGTCACGGTGGCCTCAGGCTCTTACCAGAGGAACATCCAGAGACTGCAAGGCATCACCAAAGTCCTGCAGCGTAAGGCTGGCAGGCTGGGCGTGTCCTTCTCGATCCCGAAAACGGAACTGTTGCACTGGGAGACCCCCTCTCAAAAAGTCCCCCCTCCCCCGATCCCGGTCCTGCTAGACGACCTAGTCTTCCACCCCTCCTAGCTAATCAGATGGCCCGGTTATTGGTTCGAGCCTTCCTCCACTTCAGGCACAAGAGGTACCACGTCCCACTTTATCAGAAGGCTCGGCCTGGCCCAGGGCGCCTTTGCCACCATCAAAAGACTCGCTAGGCCCGGTAAAGGCCTCCATCCCTTCCCCTGCCACCATCTGGCAACATCCTTGATCTCCCCGATCCTCCATTACGGCGCGGACCTATTCTCCCCAAGTCTCACCCTCCTCGACCGCCTATCGGATTTCTGGAGGGCTGTCGCGAGGTGGGTCACGAACTGCTTCTCCACGATACCTGTCTGCTCCCTCGCTTGCAAGTCGGCCCTGCACCTCATGCCCCTTCTGATACGACACCGCCAAAGGCTTGCAGCCATAAGACTGGTCTGCCTTCCGCCGGAGGCCAATCCAGTAACTGCCAGGCTCCACCCCACTTTCCCGACATCGTCCACCATCAGGGCGCTGGATGACCACCCTCACCAAACAAGAGGCCTGACATCCGTTTATGCCCCCCTCTCTTGGAAATCCGCTGTGCCCTCCCCGTCAATAAGAAAACACCTTCCAATTGACGCTATTGCTCATCGGACCCTCCCGTTCATCTCCGTCGCCGGTCCTTTGCCAATGGCTTCCCCCGACCTCCTCCCGCCAACCCTTCTTCCAGTTCAAGAAGGCTCCCCCTCCTACAGGTCGATCAAGCTGAGAATCAGATCGGCACTAGTCAAAGAATGGAACGACCAGTTCCCGCCGCCCCCGACCTACCTCTACCCAGTGTCCCTGACGCCCCACCCTTTTATGGGGCCGGGCAGGTTCATGGCTGGGAGGATCCACCAGATGCGATCAGGTAAAAGCTACCTCGTGGCCCACCCATCGTGGTTCACTGAAGACCCCTCCCCCCTCGGCCCGTTTTGCGAGGAGGACGAGGAGGACTTCACCCACGCCATACTGTCCTGCGAGTCCGACAAGCAACCTCGTGAGCACCACCTCCAGGGTCTCACTTTGTTAGATAGGGACAGCCCCCTCTGGTCGAATCCCTCCGCTCTCAACTCCCTCGCTAGATACATAAACGTCATGGCGACAGGTTTCCCACCAGGCATGCCCCCTGCAGAACGGGACCCCCTACACCCCCCGAACGCGGACGCGTCCGCCCTACTGATCCACGATTTCGCTCGCTGAAAAGGGACCAACCTCTACCCGTTTTGTCTTCTTGGTGTACTAGGAGGTTGTTTCTCGTTATAATCATGAGTTTTTTTGTTTCATTTCCTTAGGGATTTTGTGTCGGCTATCGGACACGCTTCGGAGGATTTTTTAGTTTGGTGTGAAATTTCTTTTGTGACTTGCAGGTTTTTTTTCAGATTAAGGTTTTGTTTATGCCATAGCTAGCACTGCATGCAAGTTCTTGTACCATAAATCAATGAATACATGAAGATAAAAAAGAAAAAAAGCCCCGTGCTTTCAAGGGACTTGACCGCTTTACAGCGGGGCGGATACACCAAGGAAGGGCTGGCCAGAGTGACCTGGCTGCTCACCACTCCTGGGACAACCCTCAGTCCTTCCCCATATGTACCTTCAGTCAGGAGGACGAAGAGATGTTCACTCACGCAATCCTTCAATGCTCAGCAAAGGCTGCAAAGCAGTCACTCTACCTCCATGGAGTTTAAGACATCAGCTAAAGCGCACCTGTTTGGTCCTCACTTGCAGCCATCATTGGCCTCGCCAACTATATCCGCACTACGGGGACCTGATTCCCGCTACCCATGCCACCGATCAGGCTGCTCTCACCTCCTCAAGAGGAACTACATTCCTCCAGTGCTCCGTTCTGAAGTTCTATACCATGCTGATGAGTTTTCTAAGTAATTGTACGTGAAAAGTTGATTGAGTGCTTTACTGGTTTGAGTGGTCACTGTTTGAGGTGCTTATGAAGGATTTGTTGCTTTGGAGACTTGAGATTATGGTTTTTTTGTTTGTTTGTTTGGAATTAAGGTTTTCTTTTTGCCATAGCTTATACTGCATGCACATTCTTGTACCTAACAAGCTATATGTGATAAAGAAAAGTAAAGGGAAAAAAGAAAAAAGTGGTACAATTAGATCCACCCTCCGTGCCCTCTATTCACCCGGTACTTGAAAAATTACTGCTTTCAGTCATCCCTAAACTGTAGGTTTTTAGGTGGCAAGCCATGTGACAGACCAATTTTTGCCTCTTGCTTAGGCTTCACTCTATGAGCAATGCTACACCTCACTCAACTCACACGCTTTGCTAGGACTCACAATACTGGTAGGGCGTCGCTCCCAGAGTCGCGCACCTCAGACCGCTCCCACCCCTATGCTGGGAGGACCGGCCAAGTCCCAACTGCCCCAGTGCTGGCACCGGCTCCCTCCATACACTCCTCCCCCACCCAGGATCTGTCATGGTCCTCCTCTGTAGGTCCCCTCGACCCAAACCTGCCCCTCATTAGGGAAATGTACAACCACACCACCTCTAACCTCACTATAAACAGAAACGTCCTCTCCCACTCTGGGATGCTGATCTCAGAAGCCTAACTGCAGGGGAGGCCTCCATCCTCTCCTTACTCATGGCTGCGCTCGAAGGGATAGAAGAACTCCACTACAGGATTACCTTCCTCAAGAGCAAACTTGCCACACCCCTGCACCAAGCCCAGACTGATATGAGCTCCTCCCTCACCTCCATCCAGGCCACTAGAGCTGACCTGTCATCCCATGTGGCAGCTTCTATTTCTGCAAAGCCGGCTGCACTGCCCTACCAATTCGAAGCTGGTAAGCAATCTAAATAGCCCAGCAAAAGCGCAATGCCTCCAGCCTTTCCAAATGCCAGTCCTATGACCTACTTCGATCCCCATATTCCTTGTTATATTACTGCCACTGACAAATGGTATGTGGATCAAAATGCTCATGCTGTCAAGGGTCCACGCTCCTGGGAAGCCCAGGCCTTCCGTGAAGGGAAATACAGTGCTGACTACTTCACCCGCAACCACTTAGAGCAGTCACTCAACAAAGCTCTTAGCAGAGTAAAGACAAGACCATCCACTAACCCTCAGGCTACTGCCCCGCAAGCACAAACTGTGGGAAGGAAGTTGAAGAAATCAAAGGGTGACGACAAGGTTTTCACTTCAGCCACCCTAGTTGCAGCATCTGGGGATCCAGGTCCCACTGCTCAGGGGCCACGCCACCTCCCAGCCACCAAGAGAAGACTCTTTTCACCGCGGGAGACAACCGTCCCCCACCAAGATACGCTCGGGATTGGCGCGACTGTCCCCGATATAGCTGCCCAAGTCCTCAAAGAGGCAAACCGCCCACACTCCCTGTGCTTTAGTGCCTCTGTCAATACTAGAGGAGCCCTCACACTTACAGCCCACTCGCTACAGACTCCTGCCACTTCTTACTCCACCTACTATTAGGCCCTAGCTGCACGGTTTAACAAGGCATTCCCCGTTGGGGACAACCCATTCAGACCCTTTTGGCCAGTGCCCAACGAAGTCCAACAAGCCATTCATGACCTCCCAATTCCTTTCCTCCCACAAGACCAAGAAGAGCTCTGCTCCGAGTTGGGAAATTCGATCCTGAATGCAACAGGGGTGACAGTCTTCTCTGACAGATAACGCCAACCAAACCCTGAAATCAGGGTAACCAAGAACTCTACTTCCATTGTAGTATTGGTTCCTCCAGCTGACATTAGGACGATGGGAAAGACTATCTACCTCTACTCCAAGCCCCGCAAGGTGGACATTTGCCACTCTAAGACCCGCTTTATACAGGGCCGGAAGTGCTGGAAATTCGGACACCCCTCACCTATGTGCAAGAAAGGTGGTTCTGTCTGCCCGCTCTGCCCTATATCACACCTCCGATCAGCTCATAGATGTACCAATCCAACCTGTCCTAAGGATGGTCACCTTAAAGCCATTACTGCTTACTATCTAATCTCGGCACTGAAATACCCCAACTACTCGCGGACTGCTCCGCAAACAGCAATGACTGCCCCGCCCAACCCAAGCACCCAGCCAAAGATAACCTCCCTCCTCAGCAAGGGGAAGAAGGGATAGATACGGATGAGGATAACGCTAGTCCTACCACTCCCAAGGGGAAAGGCAAACAGATTGACACTAGTGTGGAGGAGACCCTACGACAGTCGACCTCCCACACCCTTCCGATGAGCCTGTTCAAGGCACCAATACCCAAATAATTCAGCCCCCCCGTGGGCTGATGTGTTTTTTTCTGAAGATCCCGTTACAGGTGTATAAAGGTGGAGGACTCTTCCTGCACCTTACCTATTGGACCACCTACCCCATCCTCACTTGAGCAACCTTTTTTTGTTCAACATAACTTTTCGGGAAGCTGGGATCTGTTTCTTTCATTGTTCAATGGCTTTCAATCTTTGAAGGCTCCCCCACAGATAATACTGCTACAGGACCTCCCCATCTACTGGAATAGTCTTCCTACTTTTTGCTTCTTTTAAATCATTTGCTCCACCATTCAAACACGGAACTCCTCCCAAGCTGGCTACCTATATTGATTTTGATTTTTTGAATGTTTTTTCAGTACTTCCTTGTTTTTTTGATCGGCCTGATTTCATCGCTATTGATATTTATTCTCCCCCTAGGCTATTTGACTCTAATCACTCAAGGTTCAGAGCCCACAATGTCTACTCTGTTGTTGGCACCTCTTCTGGAAAGAGAACAGTGGACCCGCATACTTGCTTTTCCAGCAATTCCTTCCCCACTCTTGTTGCTGGGAACTTCAATATCCATTATCCGCAGGCTGATCCATTAAGGACTATCACCTCAAATGAATATTCAACATCCAAGTCCTACTTCAAACTGGCAAGAGACCTCGACTTTGACCTTTCTAACACCCACGGAGCCTATACAACATATCCCTTAAACAATAACACGAGATTCAGAGTTATTGACCTGGCCTTTACTAATGCTCCCCTTACCCGATTTCTACTGTCATGGTCGGTTCACCTACCTGCGACAGGATCAGACTCCCTGCTAATATCCATCAAATTCCAAGCACCTCGCCTCTGAACACCGCCTCCAACCCCCTGTTGGGACAAAATGCACTGGGTGGTTGTAGACGAAAAGCTGAAAACCTCAGTGTTCCTGCCCCCGCTCCCCCACCACACTGATCTCGATCTAGTTAACTGGCTGGAAAGATACATGCTCTCCCTCAGAACGATCCTCCAAGCAACAACCCTGTCTAAAAGAGTCTCTATTCACTCAAAGCCATGGTGGAACTTGGAAATCACTCACCTCAGGCAAGCACACCATCGCGCCTCAAGGGTACATAGGAATGGCCCAACCTCAGAATCTTGGGAGGAGTTGAAGTCCAACTGCAATGGCTATTCTAAAGCGATAAGAAAAGCCCCGGCCGAATACTGGAAGAGATTGCTAGCTGGGGTAACACTACAGTCAGTCTGGAAAGCCAAAAAGGCTGCAATAGGAAGGGAAGAAGATAGGTTTCCCGACCTCCCAGATGCAAGCTCCCCCACACAAAATAATGATGCACTACTAGATCACTTCTTTCACCCCAAACCAGAATACAGGCAGTTGCCTACTTCCGATTTGACCCTGAACACCCTCCCCTCACCCGCACAGAGATTTCACAAGCTCTCGCAAAGTCATTCAACATCTCAGCTCCAGGCCTGGATCAGATCCAATATGGAGTCTGGAAAAAGGTTCATGACATCAACCCATCTCTCTTGACGTCTCTCCTCACCCCCCTGCTCGCCTATAGGCATCACTTTAATAGCCTAATAATGGCCAGTGGCATGTTTCTCACCAAACTGGGTAAACCGGACTACTCCACCCCTTCATTGTTCCGAATAATAGTGTTGCTTGAGACCATTTCCATGATATTAGAGAGGATAGTGGCTACCTGCCTCTCTCTCATAGCCCATGAAGTGGGGCTCTTGAACCTCAATCAGTGCGACTTACTTGCTGGCCTCACAACCTTCGACACTTCGGCTGCCCTAACCTATGAAGTCAGGGTGAGAGAAGGCCGCTCCTCCAAAGCCACCTGTCTGTTCTGGGACATTAAGGGGGGCTTCGAAGACATTTCTCACAATGTTCTTACGGCCAAACTCAGAACCAGAGGAACCCCTAAGTATTTTGTTGCATGGGTTCGATCTCTTCTCATTGACTGCTCCTGCCCCTTGCTATTCCATGAAGCCCCTGGCATCTTTGTCCCAGTTCAAGTTGGCATGCCCCAAGGCTCTCCTGTCTCTCCTTTCTTATTTATGATTTATGTTTCTGAATTGTTTATTTCCATACCCCAAGGGGTGATTTTTTCCTATGTTCATGATTTTTCAATTACGGGTTCTACTGCTTCTTACAGGGGGAATATTAGGTACCTTGTATTTGCTTTTATCTTACTTCAAAGCAGGGCAGCAAGAATAGGAGTTTCTTTCTCAATTTCCAAGACGGAACTCATCCCGTGGAAGATGCCCAAAGACAGGTCCCTGGTCTCAAACCATCCCATAGCCTTTAATGGATTGAGCTTCGCACCCTCCTCCTGCTTGAGATGGCTGTGCTACTGGTTTACTCTGAACTTGGAAATGACTACCCACTTTACCAAATGTCTTAATTTAGCCTCAAGGGCATTTTCGGCTATCAGGAGGCTCGTTCTTCACGCTTTAGGGATACCCCCCCACATGTGCCGCAGGCTCGCTATGAGCTTAACCCTCCCTATCCTTACATATAGGGCTGACCTCCTCGTCTTGACTCAGGTAACTCAAGATAAGACGTTCAACCTGTGGAACAAAGTCATGAGATGGGTCACTAATTGCTTCACATCGACCCCCAAAACTATCTTCACCATTGAGGCGACCCTCCCTCCTCTTGATCAACTGATTCCCTACCGCAAAGGAATGGCGGTACTTAGGTTGGCCTGCTCCTCTTCTACCTACAACCCAGCATCAGCCAGGCTCCCCCCAGACATCCCCTCCTATGACTCCCACCAAGACAGGGCCACGAATAGGCACCTCCTCAGAGGGCAGACTCAAAATGACACTCCCCTGGGCTGGGGCCAGTACAAGGCTGAGCAGCCCATGAGACAACACCTACAGATCAACGTACTAGCACACCTTCTACTGCCCGTCCTGCAACAGGTTAAAATCTTTCCACCAGCATACCCAACCCCAGGGCCAGGGCTATCTTCGATGCCTTTCCTTGCCTCAGCATATAGGTCCCGCAAGGGCATGATGTGGACGAGACTACTGGCCAATTGGCTACACCAGGCCCCGCCTTCGAGATACTATCTCTACAAAGCTATACTGAGACCACTTCTCTCGGTGGGGCTTGACTGTTTTACGGCAGGCAGAATACAGCAAGCAAGAGCCGGGAAAAGCTACCTGGCTGTACACCACTCCAGGGAAGAACTCCAAGCCTCCACACTTTGCACTTTCTGTGAAGATGACGATGAGACGTTCCCTTCTTACTACTTGTTGAAGACTTGCCTTCCTATGCTGCTCTGCTTTGATTTATATACTTTGCTATTGAATTTCTTTTGGTGATTCTGCGCGGGAAAATTTGTTGTTTGCTTTACTGGTTTGAGAAGTCACTGTGGGAGGTGCTGGTGACGGATTTGTCAAGTTTAGAGACTTAAGCTGATGGTTTCCTTTGTTTGTTTGTTTGGAATCAAGGTTTTCTTTTTGCCATAGCTTCCGCTGGATGCATATTGTTTTACTTTTCTTTTTTTCTATCCATTTTGTATTTTTATTAAGCGGTAAAACATGACCTATACAGCTCGCGCTAAGACACCCAAAAAAAACTCCGCCCAGGCCCAGGCCCCAGAAGGCGATTGGAAAAACACTCTCTCTGCACAATATGTGTAGAAAAAACCGTCCCAACAAGCGAGCATGTCCATCAAATACATCCAGATGGGACCCACCCCAAAAGCACCCTGTAGCCCAAAGAAAGAAACAGAACAGGCAACAACTAACAAATAACAAACAAAAACCCCCTGCAGACCTGCAACCCTAGCCAGTAGGCACAACCACAAACTTGATCCCGCTAATCCTTGCCGGTAAGGCCTGTGGCAAGGGCTAAACCCGACCCTCTCTGGCAAACAGGAGTGATCTGCCAGAGGCTACGCAACTCTAATGAGATGAGTGTGTGGTAGGCGCAATCATGGACCACAGCCCTCTCAGAATAAGATGGGCAGCAGTAAGATGCTAGCTGGCGAGGTGAAGAGGCAGTAAGGTGCCAGCTGAGTAGCAGTTGTTTAGGGTGCTGGCCGGTATTGGTGTAGAAGGTAGTAGGGTACTAGCCAGGGAAAAGTATAAAATCGCAAGCATGATGCGAGGGCCGGGAGACACATCAGGTGTTGCCCCATGGTGGAACATAGGAAGCAGTAGGGTGCTAGCCGATCCTGGGAGAAAAGTACAGTAGGAATGGAGGACCCAAATCCCAAAGCTATCAGTAACCATGTTCATGTCCTACTAGGAGGTCCCCTGGTCCAAACCAGGAAGTGGCTATGGCCCAACTATAGGAATGGGGGAGAGTGGCGAAATCCACCGTGGCCTGTTAAGGAACCATCGAGACACTCCCTGAGGAGCACTAGTGGGAACAATCATAATCATGTACCTCAGACTGGATTCGCATCTATCTGCTAAGAGGAAATGAGGCATCCCGACTGTAGCTGATGCTAAGCGAGGTACCAGGCAAAAGTGGGATAAGGTGAAGAGGTGGCAGCCTGAGAAGCCATAAAGAAGAATAGGGACCCCAAGGGGTAAACCCAAGGAAGGAAAGCCATATAGATGATGCCCTAAGGCAAGAGGAGATAAAGGTGGATGGCCTTCACCCCCCAAGATGGGGGATGCAGGTAGAGAAAAGTGGTGATAGTTTCTCAGTGTGGAGTAGTTCCCAATTAGGAAATAAATTTCAATCGCCGCAGGTGTAGAGGAGACGGAGGATGCACATTCTTGTACCTAACAAGTAATATATGATATAAAAAAAAAGGAAAAAAAAAGGAAAAACAAAGCAGTACAATTGGATCCATCCTCCATCTCCGGTACACCAATGGTGATTGAAATTTATTTCATAATCAGGATAAACTCAATACCATACCAAACTATCACCACTTTTCCATCTGCACCCTCCCCCAGGGGGCATGTAGGCTATCTCTATCCATCTTTCTGGCCTTCGGGTCCTTCTTTTCTGCCCTCTCCCTTTGAGGTTTATCCTCTTGAGACACTCCATACTCTTCTTCAAGCATCTCGTGATGCTGGGTACCTCAATTACCCCGCTTTTGCTAGGCGTAGCTTAGCCTTTTAATGGTCGGGTTTCTCTCTTTTCATGAATTTAGATGGCTAGGAATATGGTTTACGCTACGCATTTACAATGGACTACCGGATTCCTCTGTTAAAGAATCTGGAGAGATGTATTGGGTCTTCACAACAGGCCATGGTCGATTACGCTACCCTCTTCCTCTCTATCCTACTCCTTCGGCTAGTGGTATCCCATCCACCAAGTGACGCTATCTCTCGGTGAATCAGGGACTACATGAGACACTCGCGAATAAACCAGTTTGTTTACTTAAGAGTTTCCAAGGAGTCCACCTAGCAGGATACGAACACGATACCGCAAGTTGTTTTGACATTTCGGTCTAGCCCACTACTAGACTTTCTCGGTTGTGATCGGCTGGAACCCTACCGCGACTACAGGCAGGCACCCTGCTGCTACCCCCCCACCTTAGCTGATAACTTACTGCCTTTTTAACTTTCAGCTGGTCTTAGACCAGTACTACCCCCCCACAGCTGGTACCTTGCTACCACTTCCTCCTGGTTGGCACCTCAGCTGCTAGCCTCTCCACCAGGCCTGGTTTAGTGAGGGACCTCAGAGGGTTCTTGGGCCGTGCCACATGCTGTCCTCCCACTTCAGTTGGGTTTCCACCACTATTGTTTCCCTGGCCCCTGTTGCCAAGCATTATTATTATTATTATTATTATTATGTATCATTACGCTTATAGAGCCTCTACGGCTGTGAAGCTAACTGACATACAGAAAATACACCACGCCAGGGTGTCTATCACATATCCCGTCTGATATTGAAAGGTAGCAAGGTTCGTTTGGGCCAGCTCATGCACCATAATGACAAAAGAAAATCCCCCCAGCCACCTAATGCCTAAGAAATATAGGAAACAAAAGTAAAAACCCTAAACAGCCTGGTTCCTTCTCTCAGTTGCCACTTGATGTACGTTGAGGTATGTGGGACATTCCTTAGAATTAGCCTGGGAGAGGTCGCCACAGTTGATGTATTTGATGGTGGTGTGCAAACATGCTTTGCCCTTGGTAGGACAATCCAATCTGCCAGAGGTATGGAGGTGTACTGGATGTTCCAGGGAGCATATACTGCAATGTTGAGTGCCGGTATTTGAGGGGTGGTGGCCAAAGGCCAGGCATTTGGTGTATTGGGTGTCAAGGACAAAGGAGAGGTAGCGCTGCACTTTGAACTTCTTCCCAAGTAGTGAGAGGCCTCTGCTGAGGGCATTGTCTGTGGAGTCTTTGGTGGCAATAGTAAGGACCATAACTGATACTTCTTTGTCCTGATGTTGGGCTGGGGTAGTGAGCCATCTAGGAGGGCGTGAGAGGTGGGTGCCCGGGTTGAACTCTTCAATTTCAGATTGAATAGTGGAAAAGGTAGATGAAATGGGGACGCCGTAGAGGATGACCTTGTGCCAGATTTGGTCTTTTCTGAGGCGAATGGCTGCTGGCTTGGTGGCTCTGATTGCTTCCTCAGTGGCAGAACGATGCGCTTTGAGGACCGAGGTGGCAGCTGTGTTATCCTCGGTGAGGAGGAGGACATGGTAGTTGGTGGTGAATTCGATTGTTGCAATGAGAGGTTTCTTGATTGCATTGTTGATTGCATTGCAAATGGTGAGGGGGTTGGCGGTATCAGGTAGGATAGAGCCATCTCTTTCAATGACAATGGTACGGGCGCGTTTTGTCAAAACAGCTGTGGTTGAAGTTTTGGCCTGTGGAGTGGTTGAGGATTTGACTGAGGCTACTCTAGCAGCTCTTTGGGTTCAGGTTTGTTGTTGTGGAGGAGCGGGCAAGGTGGTTTGTTGTGGTGGGGGGGGTTGTTGGTGGTGAAGTTGGTACTGCAGGTGTTCAACCTGAGAGGTGAGGTGTGCAACCTGGTGTTGAAGTGTTTGGATGTCTGTAATATGGTAGTTTTGAACCACCATGAGGTGGTCCTGCAGGGCCTGGAAGGCTTGTTCAAGATCTTTGTTGCGAACTGTAAGGCCAAGGTTGGTGTTGGAAATGCCTTCAGCCAATTGCCTTGGTGTGAATATAGGGATGGAAGGATATTCTTCTGTGGAAGTGGTAGAGGCAGGAGCACACACTGTTTGAACTGGAGAGCCAGGGTCTTCCTCCATGTGTGTGTCCTCAGGTGAGGCTGGGTTGGGAGGTGGAATGGGTGGGTTGAAGGGGGTTGCAAAGGGGTTTGCACCACCCCTCCCTCTGCCCCTACGTCTATTAGACATCAGAGGGTTAGGAACTGGGACTCAGTTGATAAAGGTGATAAAACACAAATGAGGGGGGATGATTTGGGGTTGAAAAGTCTCTAAAGTGAAGGGGTGAAGCAGTGAGGAATGGGTGTCGACCAATGAGATGGAAGCTTGGCATGAAATTTAGTATGGTTTTTTCTTTCGCTATGCTTGTAATGGCAACGGAGTGTTTTCCCTGTTGCCAAGCTGTTTTGCATAGGTACGATTACCCGATGTAGTCCCCAGGCCCTGTTCATTTATGGCTACCGCAACTTTCTTCTGAATAACTTACATCATATGGTATTTCCTAGGGTTTGGTTTATCAGTTTTCATTTGTTTGGCGTTTCTTTCTCTTGTTTTTATTGGTTCACTGCTGGGACTTTGGGATTTCTCTATTGTAGTACGTCTGCGGAGGTATTGGGTTCATGTACACAGTAGCAGTTGTGGTTCACGAGAGTTTTTTACAATGACTGGGTTTTTACTTTGACGGTTTTTCTACACCCCTTCTGAGCTTGGGCAGTGGTGGAGGTTTAGGTCTACATAGCTTGCACTGATGTGACCTGGTTCCTTAATACTAAATAAAAATGATTTATAAAAAAAAATAAAAATAAAAGGTTCTACAATTGGATCTATCCTCCATCTCCACTACACCTCTAGTGATTGAAATTTATTTCCTATTGGGCATAAACCCAATACCACACCAAACCATAACCACTTTTCAGTTTGCATCCTCCTCCAGGTGGGGGTGTAGGCTATCTCTATCCATCCTTCCGGTCTTCGGGTCCTTCTTTTCTTCCCTCTCCCTTACAGGTTTATCCTCGTGGGACGCCCTATCCTCCTCTTCTTGCATCTCATGATGCTAGGTACCGCACTTATCCCACTTTTGCCAGGCCTCGCTTAATACCTCCACGCTCAGGTTTTCCTCTTTTCAACACTTCAGACAGCTAGGAACACGGTTTGCAGTACAAGTTTACGATCGATCTAAGTATCCCTCATTTAAAGAAACTTTGGAGTTGTGTCAGGTCTCGTCAACAGGCTACAGTCAATTACATCACCCTCCTTCACTTCAACTTACTCCTTCAGCCGGTGGTATCCTATCCCCTAAGTCGTGCTATCTCTCAGAGAACAAGGGACTACATGAGAGATGCAGGAATACAGCAGTTGGTTTACTAGGGGGTTTCCATGGAGACCGCCTAGCAGGACATCAACACGATTCCCATAGTTGTTTTGACACTTGGGTCTACCCCACCTCCATACTTTCCTGGTTGAGATCAGCTGGCAGTCTACTGCTACCACTGGCTAGTATCCTACTGCTACCCTCCTACCTAGATGGCACTTTACTGCCATCCATACTTTCTGCAGGTCTCAGACCAGAACCCCCCCCCGGCAGCTGGTATCGTACTACCATCTCGTTCTGGCCAGCACTTCGGCTGCTGGCCTCCTCACCAGGCTTGGTTTTCCAGCGGACCTCTATGGGTTCTTGGGCCCTACTATATGCCTTCCTCCCGCTTCGGTTGTGCTCCTCCTTACTTGTATTTCACTTGCACCGGTTGCTAACCGTATAATGCATAGGGTACATCTACCTGATTTTTCGCTCATGGCCGGTTATGTGATCGTAACCTTAGCCTATCTGGGTAGCTTAGGCCATATGGTGTTCCCTAGGGTTCAGTTTGTAGGTTTTCACTAGTTTGGGATTTCTTTCTGTGGTTTTTTGATTGGTTCACTGTTGGGGTTTGGGGATTTCTCTTACGTCACACGTCTGTGGAAATGTTGGATTCACGCACACTGTACTGGTTGTGGATTGAGGGAGTTTTTTACACCAACTTGCTTTTTAGTTTGATGGTTTTTCTTCAGCCTTACTGGGCCGGGGCAGGGGTGTTGGTTTCGGTCTACGTAGCTTGTGGTGATGTGACCTTGTTCCTTAATACTAAATAAAACTGATTTAAAAAAAAAAAAAAGTAAAATAAAAGGAGAAAATAGTGCAACTGGATCAGGCACCACGACTTCTATTTAACTTAGGCTGGGAAAATTACTGCTTTCGGTCATCCCTAAATACCCAGTTTTTGAGTGGCAACCCGCTCTACACACCAATTTTTGCCTCTCGCTTAGGCTTTACTCTATAAGCAACCCCACCCCTCACTTGACTTACAGCCTCGCAAAGGCTCACAAAGCTGGCAGGGCCTTACGCCCAGAATCCCACACCTCTGACTGCTCTTATACCAATACAGGAAGACCAACTTAGGTCTCTACTGCCCCAGCTCTGGTACCGCCTGCCCTCATACACACCTCAGCCCCTAGAATCCTTCAAGGTCCTCCTTGGTTGGGCCTCTTGACCCAAACCAGGTCCTACTTAGGGAAATGTACAACGACACCACCTCCAACCTCGCTACAAACAGGAACGTCTTCCCGTGGCTGTGGGACGCTGATCTCCAGAACCTAGCGGTGGGTGAGTCGTCACTTCACCCACTAGACATAGCTGTACTGGAAGGAATAGCTGCCCTCCACTCCAGAATCGGCTCTATTGACAGCAAGCTCATCACCACCACGAACTAGGCCCTGGCCAACAAGGGCCCCTTCCTCACCTCCATGTTAGCCACGGTGGCTGACCTCTCATCTAGAGTGGCAGCCGCTCTCTCGGCAAAACTGGCTACACTATCCCACCAGCCCCAGACAGACAAATAGTCCCAGCTATCAGGAAAAGACTTTGTGTCCCCATTCATTACCACTACCAGTCCAACGACTGACTTTGACCGCAAGATCCCCTGTTACAACACTGCTACTGAGAAGTGCGATGGTAACCCAAACACTCACATGGTTAAAGATTCGTCCTCCCGGGAGGCCCTGGCAGTCAGCGAAGGGAAATACAGCCTGTTCTCGTTTGTCCCTGGGTGCTTAGAACTGGCGCTCAGTCAGGCCGTTATAAAGGCCAAAAACAGACCATCCACCTACACCCAGGCTGCTGTCCCACAAGCACAAACTGGGGGAAAGAAGTCCAAGAAGTCAATGGGTGAAGACCAGGCTTCAGTCACCCCAGTCGCAGGATCAAAGGATGTGGGCCCCTTGGTTCACGGGCCACTCCTCCTATCCGTGGCTGATAGAGGGTTTGTTTTACCCCAAGAGACTCCCTGTCATCCTCCGAACAGACTTCAGATGACTGCAACAGCCCACGATATAGCCCCTCAGTCCCCCAAGAGGCACACTGCCCCCACCACCTGTGCTTCGGTGCCTCTATTAACCTCTGCAGTGCTATTAAGCTCAAAGCCCGCTTGCTGCAGACTCCTGCCACAGCCTACTCCCCCTCCTATGAGGCCCTTGCTGCAATGTTGAACAAGGCATTCCCAGTTGGAGACAACTCATTCAGGCCATTTAGGCCAGTGTCTAACCAGGTCCAACTGGCCATTCACGATTTCCTGATTCCCTTCCTGCTACAAGACCACTAAGAACTCTACTCCAAACTGGGAAACTCAATCCTAAACACAACAGGGGAGACGATCTTCTTTGCCGGATACCTCCAACAGTACTCTGAAATAAGGGCAATCAAGAACTCTACTTCTATTATCGTATCAGTTCCTCCTGCTGACATTGCGAAGATAGGAGAGACCATCTACATTTATTCCAAACCCAGTAAAGTGGACGTCTGCTACTCCAAGAGCTGCTATATGCAATGGCGGAAGTGTTGGAAATTCGGACATCCCTCACCCATGTCCAAGGAAGGCGCCTCAGCATTCCCACTTAACTCTGGTTACCACCCCTAATCAGCTCCTAGATGCACCCACCCGATATGGCCTGAGGATGGTTACCTCAAGGCCATTACTGCCCGCTGCCACACCTCTCTGCTGAAATGCTACAACTACTCCCGGGATCACTCTAGAACCAAAAACAAGTGCTCCTGCTGACCCAAGCCTCCGGTCCAAGGTGACTTGCCCCCTGGACACGAGGAGGAAAGAATGGAGATAGACAAGAATATCTGCAGACCAGGAACCCACAAGAAGAAAGGCAAACAGACTGACATAAGTGCTAAAGAGACCCCACAATAATCGACTACCCACACTCTCTCACTGAGCCTGTTTAAGATACCAATACCCAAGCCAGTCCACCCCTCCCTATGTGGGCTGAAACATTTTCCTCCGAGGATCCCATCACAGGTACACAAAGGTGGAGGACTCTTCCTGCACCTCACCCACAGGGCCGCCTTCCCCATCCTCTCTTAAGGAACTGTGTTTTGTTCAACATAACTCCCTGGAAAGCTGGAACATTTTTCTTTCATTGTTTAATAGCTTTCACTCTCTGAAGCTCCCCCCACTGATAATACTGCTGCCGGAGTCCCTGGTTTACCATAACAGACTTCCTGGTTTTACTTCTTTTAAATCATTTGCCACACCATTCAAACAAAGAACCCCTCCCCAGGTAGCTATCTATATTTGCCGGGATCTTTTGAGTGTTTTTGCAGTGCTTCCTATTTTTTTTGATCGGCCTGATTTCATGGCCATTGATGTTTACTCCCCCCCTGGGGCTCTTTGACTCCAACCACACAAGATTTAGGACTTATAATGGTTACAGTTTTTATTTTTATTTTTTTTTCTTTAAATCATATATTGCTTGTTAGGTACAAGAACATGCATGCAGCGTGAGCTATGGCAAAAAGAAAACCTTAATTCCAAACAAACAAACAAAAGAAACCAGCAGCTCAAATCTCCAAAAACGACAAATCCGTCGCAAGCACCTCAAACGGTGACCACTCAAAATAGTACAGAAAATCAACAAACTTTCCCGGAGGAACGAAAAAACAAAAAACTGCTTCAAAGTTCATCAACAACAGTATGGAACTCAAAGCAGAGCAGCGGCGGGAGGTAGGTCCTCCCGAGGGGGTGAGAGCGGCCTAATCAGCGGCATGGGTGGTGGGAATCCGGTACCAGTAGTTCGGATGTAGTTAGCAAGGCCTATGATGGCAGAAGTCGAGGACCAAATTGGTGAGCTTTGGCCGCTGTCGGAAACCCCATGGAGGTAGAGCGTCCTCTTATCAGTCTTAGCTGAGCATTGAAGTATTGCGTGTGTGAACGTCTCCTCGTCCTCCTCGCAAAATGTGCACAGGGTGGAGGACTGGGGGTCGTCCCAGGAGTGGTGCGTGGCCAGGTAGCATATCCCAGCCCTACCTTGGTGTATGCATCCCGCGGTGAAGCGGTCGAGACCCATAAAGGCGTATGGCTTTAGCGTGGCCTTGTATGGGTAGTAGCGTGGGGGTGGGGCCTGGTGCATCCAGTCTTCCAGGAGTCTGTTCCACAGTGAGGCCTTGAGAGCTTTGTAGTTCGATAAAAGGGGAGGTAGTAGAGCCAGCCCCGGTTCCAAGGCTGGGTAGGCAGGTGGGAACATTGTGGTTTGTCTCATGGCCTGCAGCAGGAGGTGCACCAAGAAGTCCAGGGGTAGGTGCCTCCTCATGAGTTGTTCAGCTTTGTATGGGTGCCAGCCCAGCGGGATGTAGTTCTGGGTTCTCCCCTTGAGCAGCTTCCAGTGTACGGATCTCTCTGGGTGGGAGGTGTAAGATGGGAAGTCTGGGGGAAGCCTAGCTGACGCTGGGTTGTAGGCAGGGGAGGAGCAGGCTAAGAGAAGCGTTGACATCCTCCTGCCGTAGGAGATCAACAGATCTAGGGGAGGGAGGCAGGCCTCAATGGCCAAAATGGTCGTTGGGGTCTAGCTGAAGCAGTTCGTAACCCATCTCATGACTTTGTTGTACAGGACCGACATCTTGTCCGTAGTGGCGAGTGTTGGTATCAGGAGGTCAGCTCCATATGTGAGGATAGGCAGGATAAGGCTCATAGTGAGCCTTCGGCACATATGAAGGGGCATTCCAATCCCTAGAGGCACATGCCTTCTGATAGCAGAAAAAGCTCCCAAGGGAATTGTTAGTCATTTGGTGAAGTGGGTGGTTGTTTCCAGGGTGAGGGTGAACCAGTAGCCCAGCCATCTTAGAGAAGAGGAGGGTGGAAAAATAAAGCCGTTTAGAGCTATCGGTTGGTTAGAGATTGGAGATCTGTCCTTAGGCGTCCTCCAGTGTATCAGTTCCGTCTGGGGATTGAAAAGGAAACTCGAATCCGTATTGCCCGGCTCTGAAGCAAAGAAAAACAATATTGAAGAGACCTAATATTCCCCATATAAGAAGCAGTAGAAACCGTAAGTGAAAAATCATCAACATAGGAAAAGGTCACCCCTCAGGGTATGGAAACCTGCAATTGAGAAACATAAATCACCAATAACAAAGGAGAAGCAGGCGATCCTAGAGCAGTCCCCACCTGAACGTGAGAAAAAATCCCAGGGGCCCCCTGAAACAACAAACGACAGGAACGATCTGTAAGAAAGGAACAAACCCAGGCCACCAGGTATTTGTGAGTACCTTTGGCCCTGAGTTTAGCTGTAAGAAGGCTAGAGGAAACATTATCGAATCCTCCCTTTATGTCCAAGAACAGGGAGGAGGCTTTGCAGCAGGGGTATTGCCGTGCCCTAACCTCTTGGATGAGGGCAGCCGTGGCGTCAAAGGTTGAAAGCCCGGCGAGTGAGCCACACTGATTAGGATTCAGTAGCCACGATTCCCCGGTGATGAGAGAGGTGGGTTGCTACTATCCTTTCCCGTATCTTCGTGAAGGTTTCGCGTAGAACAATAATTCGGAACGAGGCCGGGGTGGCGCACTCTGACTTTGCTTGTTTGGGTAAGACCACTCCGTTGGACATCTTGAGGCACTTCGGGTGGTGCCCATATGCCAAAAGGGGGGCAAGAAGAGATGTGAGTATGTATGGATTGATGGTGTGGACTTTCTTCCAGACCCCGTACGGGATTTGGTCTGGGCCCAGGGCTGAGGTGTTCGAGGATCTGGCAAGGGCAGATGAGATCTCTTCAGGGGCTAGTGGTGGGTGTTCGGTATCGAATAGTGGGTAGGCCACCGATTGTGTTGGCGGCTTTGGTGGGAAGAAGTGGTCTAGTAGAGCTACGTTGATTTTGTTGGGAGAGTTTGCACCCGGCCAGTCAGGGAATCTATCTTCATCTCTTCCCATGGCCCTCTTTTCCGCTTTCCACACAGACTGTGGCATCACTCGGGCCAGGAACTCTTTCCAGTATTTGGCTTTGGCCTTCTTAATTGCCTTGCAGTAGCGGTTGCGGTGGGATCTTAGTTCTTCTCAGGATTGTTCTGTGGGGTCTTTCCTATGTTCCCTCGAGGCTTGGTGGTGTACTTGTCTCAGGTGGGTGATTGTCGTGTCCCACCAGGGCTTCGAGTGAATGGAGGCTCTTTTGGTTGGGGTGCAGGCTTTGATCAGTTTGGTGAGTGTTAGCATGTGTCTCTTTAGCCAGCTGTCTAAATCGAGGTCGATGGGGTTTGGTCGTGGTGGTGGAACCCACAGTACTTTTAATTTTTCCCCCGCGATTGTCCAGTCTGTCTTGTCCCAGTATGGAGTCCGAGGTGGCGGTCTGAATAGAGGTGCCGTGAAGATGATTGAGATAGGAAGGTGTTCAGAACCTGTTGCCGATAGGCAGGTTGAGCATGATTGTATAAAGCAAATGAGGGGTGAATTAAGGAAGGCCAGGTCAATAACCCCGGGCCTAGTGTTGTGTGAAAATGGAAATCTGGTGTATGCTCCGGGGATGTTGCGGAGTTCGAAACCGTTGCCATGCGCTTGCTCAAAGTAAGGGGTGGACGTTGAAAACCCGTTTGCAGAAATGATGCTTCGGGGATCAGATTGTGGGTGATGAATGTTGAAGTCGCCCACCACAAGAGTGGGGAAGGGATGTAGGAGAAAGCATGTAGCTGGGTTGACCGTTCTGTTTCCAGAGGAGGTGCCAACCGTGGAGTACAGGTTGTATGCCCTAAACTTCGAGTATTTGGAGTCAAAGAGTCCTAGGGGAGAGTAAACATCAATGGCCATGAAATCAGGTCGGTTAAGAAAAATAGGAAGTACAGCAAACACATGCAAAAAATCCACATAAACGTAGGTAGCCACCTTGGGGGGTGTCCCGTGTTTAAATGGTGGAGCAAATGATTTAAAAGATGCAAAAGTGGGGAGCCTGTTGCGGTACACAGGGGGGTCTGGCAACAGTATTATCTGTGGGGGGGCTTTCAGAGACTGAAAGCTATTAAACAATGAAAGAAACACATCCCAGCTTCCCAGGCAGTTATGTTGAACAAAAAAAGGTTGCTTAAGAGAGGGTGGGGGAGGTGGCCCACTGGACGGGGTGCAGGAAGAGCCCTCCACCTTTATGCACCTGTAATGGGGTCTTCAGAAGAAAACACATCAGCCCACGGGGGGGGGCCAACTCGTTTGGGCATTGGGGCCTTGAACAGGCTCATTGGGAGGGTGCGGGAGGTTGATTGGCGTGGGGTGTCCTCAATGCTGGTGTCAGTCTGTTTGCCTTTCCCTTTAGGAGTGGCGGGTCACGAGTTATCCTCGCCGGTATCCATCCCTTCTTCCTCCTGGGCTGGTGGCAGGTCGTCCCTCGCCACTGGCTTGGGTCGGGAGGGGCAGTCGTTATTGGTCGCAGAGTGATCCCCTGAACAGTTGGGGCATTTCAAGGGTGAAGTGAGGCAGCAGGCAGCTACAGTCTTCAGGTGTCCCTCTTTGGGGCATGTTGGGTTGGTGCACCGACGGGCTGAGCAGGGGTGGAAACCAGAGCAGAGTGGGCAGACTGAGCTGCTCTCCTTGCACATAGGAGAGGGATGTCCAAATTTCCAGCACTTCCGGCACTGCATGTAGCGGCTTTTAGAGTGGCAAACAACCACTTTGCGGGGCTTGGAGTAGAGGTAGATGGTCCTTCTTATCTTCACAGCCTCAGCAGGAGGAACCGATACAACGATAGATGTAGAGTTCATAGTGGCACTTATTTTAAGGTGCCGGTGGAGGTATCTCGCGGAGAAGATTGTCACGCCTGTTGCGTTTAGGTTAGAGTTTCCCAGCTCAGAGCGAAGCTCCTCTGGGTCCAGCGCGAGGAAGGGGATAGGTAGGCCATGAATGGCTAATTGGACTTCCTTGGGCGCCAGCCTAAATGGCCTGAACGGCTTCTCTCCAACTGGAAACGCCTTGTTGAACCTTGCCGTGAGGGCGTCATAGTAGGGGGAGTAGGCGGTAGCGGGGGTCTGTAGGGAGCAGGTTGTAAGAGTGAGGACACCTCGGACTTGATGGAGGCACTAAAGCATAGGGGGCGGGGGCAGTTCGCTTCCGTTAGTACTTGGGCTGCTATGTCTGGGGCTGTTGGGACTATCCTAAGCGCATCCTGGTGAGGAAGGGGAGTCTCTTGGGGTGAGAAGAACCTTCTGTCTGCCGCTGGAAGGGGGGGTGGTCTTCTAACTGAGAGGCCCGCACCCATCGACGCTGCGACTGGGGCTGCAGAGGAAGAGGCCTTGTCTCCACTCTTTGATTTTTTGGACTTCCTTCCATCAGATTGCACTTGTGGGGCGGCCGCCTGGGCCTAGGTTGACGGTTTGGGTTGGGCTTTACTAAGAGCCTCGTTGAGTGATGGCTCTAGGTGGCCAGGGGTGAACGAGTAGGCACTGTACTTCCTCTCGCGAAAGGCCGGGGCTTCCCAGGATCGCGGGTGCTTCACTGCGTGCGCATTGGGATCACTATACCACTTCTCTCTGGCTGTGTCGTAGCGGGGGATATCCCAGTCGAAGTCAGTCATCGGGCTGGCTGTTGGGATGGTAGGGGCAGGCGGGTTTCTTCCTGCCTGTTTCAGCTGTTTTGCTGGTTGAGGTTGATGGGCCGTGGCGGTGGGCTTCGCTGAGAGAGAGGCTGCAACTCTGGATGAGAGATCAGCCACTGTGGCTTGAATAGAGGCTAGGGAGGGGCGCGTGGTGGGTTGGGATTGTTGTGAGAGTGTTGTAATTTTGCTTTCTAAGGAACCGATCCTGGCATGGAGGGCTGCTATTCCTTCGAGTGCGGTCATGATCAGGGGAAGGATTGAGGCTTCTCCCGCGGTCAGGCTTCTCAGATCAGCGTCCCATAGCCTAGGGAATACGTCTCTGTTCGTGGCGAGATTGGAGGTGGTCTGGTTGTACATCTCTCTGAGGAGAGAGAGGTTGGGGTCGAGCGGGCCTACCGAGGAGGACCGTGTTATATTCTGGAGAGGGGAGGAGTGCATTTGGGCTGCTGGTGCCAAGGCAGGGGCAGTTGGGGCTTAAGCTGTTCTTCCTGCGTAGGGGTGGGAGCTGTCCGAGGTGCGGGATTCTGGGCGCGAGGCCCTAACTGTGTTGTGAGTCATAGCGGAAGATATGAATCAAGTGAGGAGTGGGGTCGCTTATTGAGTGAAGCGTAAGCGAGAGGTGGAAATTGGTGTGTCGAGCTGGTTGCCACCCAAAACCTTGGAGTTTAGGGATGACCAAAAGTAGTAATTTTTCAAGCGAGAGGTGAATAGAGGGCGCAGAGCGTGTTGAATTATTATTATTTTTCTTTTTTTTTCTTTTTTTAAATCATTTTTATTTAGTATTAAGGAACAAGATCACGTCAGCGCAAGCTATGTAGACCTAAACCTCCACCCCTGCCCCGGCTCAGAAAGGCTGAAGAAAAACCGTCTAACTACAAGGCCAGTTAGTGTAAAAAACTCCCCCAAACCACAACCGCTACAGTATACAGGAACCAAAAACCTCCACAGACGTGCGACATAAGTGAAATCCCAAAGCCCCAACAGTGAACCAACCAAAACAACTGAAAGAACCCCCAAACCATGAAAACCCATGAACCGAATCCTAAGGAACACCATATGGCCTAAGCTAACCAGAGATACTGAGCTCGCTATGATAGAACTGGCCCTTAGCACTTAAACGGGTAATAGTACCCGACGTCCGATAGACTTGGCAACAGGGGGAAGGGAAACAAAAGCAAGAGAAACCCAACTGAAGTAGGAGGAAGGCTTATGGTAGGGCCCAAGAACCCCCAGAGGTCTGCTGGAAAACCAGACCTGGTGGGGAGGACAGCAGCCAAGGTGCTGACCAGGAAGAAGTTGTAGTAAGGTACCAGCTGGGGGGGGGTGGTACTGGTCCGAGACCAGCAGAAAGTGTAGAAGGCAGTAAGGTGCCAGCTAAGGTGGGAGGGTAGCAGTAGAGTGCCAGCCTGTGGTAGCGGTAGGGTGCCAGTCGATCGCACTGAGAAAGTATGGAGGAGGGGTAGACCCAGGTGCCAAAACAACTGTAGGAATCGTGTTCATGTCTTGCTAGGCGGCCTCCAGCCAGCTCCAGCAAAGCCAGCAGTTGTACCACGTCTCTCATGTAGTCCCTTGTTCTATGCGAGATAGTGTCACTATGGTGGATGGAATACCACCTGCTGAAGCGATGAGTGAGGAAGGAGAATGGCGAAATCGACTGTAGCCTGTTGAGGAAGCCCGATACAACTCCGCAGTTTCTTTAGGGGACGGATACAGGAATCCATCGTAATCGCGTACCGCAAACCGTAGTCCCAGCCGTCTGATGTGATGAAAAGAGCAAAACCCAACCGTGCTGATGCTAAGCGAAGCCTGGCAAAAGCGGGGTAAGGGAGGTACCCAGCATCGCGAGATGATGGAAGAAGAAGATGGGGTATCCCCAGAGGGTACACCTCAAAGGGAGAGGGCAGTAGAGATGGACTTGAAGTCCAGAAGGATGAATGGTGATAGCCTACACCCCCCCCCAAGGGGAGGGTGCAGACCGAAAAGTGGTGATAGTTTGGTGTGGTGTTGAGTTTATCCCAAATAGGAAATAAATTTCAATCACCGGAGGTGTAGCGGAGATGGAGGATGGTTAAATTAGTATTATTATTATTATTATTATATTTCATTACACTTATGGAGCCGCTACGGCTATGCAGCTAACTAACATACAATAGTTCTTACACTACACAAGGGTGCCAATCTGATATCCCATCTCATACAGAAAGGTAGCAACCTTTGTTTATGCCAGCTCATGAGCCATAATGACAAAAGGAAATCCTCCAAGCCACCAAATGTCTAACAAATCAAGGAAATAAAAGTAATTGAACATAAGCTGCCCTGTTCCTCTGATCAGTTGCTGCCTGATGTGCGTGAAGGTAAGTGGGATACTCCTTGGAAGTGGCCAGGTGATTGTTGCCACAGTTGAGGCAGAGGATGGTAGTGTGTAGGCATGGCTTGCCTCTGGTGGGGCAGTCAGATCTGCCGCAGGTGTGAAGGTGGGCTGGCTGCTCCTGGGAGCAGATAGTACAATGTTGGGTTTTAGTGCACTGAAAAGGGTAATGTTCGAATTTCAAGCATATGGAGCATTGGGTGTCAGGACCAAAGGTGAGGTAGCATTGGACTTCGAATTTCCTGCCAAAGAGTGAGAAGCCTCTACTGAGGGCTGTTTCCACGGGGTCTTTGCCGGCAATGGTAAGGAGCATAGTGGAGGCTATTTTGTCCTTGCGTTGGGCATCAGTGGTGAGCCACCTTGGACAGCGGGGAAGGTGGGTATCAGGGTTGAAGGTTTCAATCCCAGCTTGTACAGTGGGGAAAGTGGAGGTAGTAGGAATGCCGTGGATGATGACCTTGTGCCAGACTTCATCCTTTCTCAGGCCATTGGCAGTGGGAATAGTAGTACTGATAGCTTCTTCAATTGCAAAGCAGTGGCTTTTGAGGACAGTGGAGGCAAGAATGTTATCTTTGGTGATTAGGAAGACATGGTGGTGTGGCGTGAACTCAACATTGGAAATCCACTTCTTTTTAATTCCCGAGTTAACAGCATTGCGGATGGTGAGGAATTTGGTGTCTTCTGAGAGGGGGGACTCATCTCTTTCAATCACAATTGTGCTGTCGCATTTAGTCAAAACTGCTGTTGTTGCATTTTTGGCTGGTGAAGTTGTTGCAGACTTGGTAGGTAGTATTCTGGATGCTTTCTGGGCCCAGGTCTACTGTGGTGGAGGTACTGGTAGGAGGATAGGTTGGGTAGTGGTGAGGGAGCTAGGGTGTTGTTGTAGCTAAGCCTGATGGGCCGTGACTTGTGTGGTGAGGATAGTAACTTGGTCCTTAAGCTCTTGAGTATCTTTGATGTGGCGTTCTTGGACAACCAACATATGAGCTTCAAGGGCTTGGAGACCGTGTGACATTTGGTTGATCTTTTTGGCGGTGGAGTTTTGTCTCTCAAAGAGAGTATCAGTGACTCCATCAAGGTATTCCAGGGAAAGAGGTTCCTCATCAGGTGCAGAGCCTGGAGGGTTGCTTGTATCGACAGCAGTCTGGACAGGAGAGGAGGAACCCTCTCCCATATCAGTGTCTTCTGGTGAGGAGTCTTGATGAGGGTGGGGGCTGGGGTTGAATGGGGTGGCAAGATGATTTGTGGCACCTCTGCCGCTTCCTCTCCCTCTGGGGGCCATCAGAGGGGATCGAAGTACGACTCAGTTGATGAAGGTAGATAAAGATAAACAATAGAAACTGATTTGTTGCTGAAAAGTCTTTAAAGGTGATAGGAGAAGTGGGGAGAATTGGTTATGGGCCAATGAGGTGGAAGCTCAGCAAAAGCTTTGCGGTGGTTTTTTCTTTCGCTGTGGTTGTACCGGCAACTGAGTCACATTCTTTAGATGGTTGGAAAGCTGTTGTCATATACGTCTTGGTACTAAAGTACCACCCTCTGCAACCCCTATGCCCTGTAGGGAACTGGTATCAAAGTCAGCATATAGTCAAAGCTTTATGGAAGACTCCTCAGGCTGTAGCTCTCTACATATTCATATTGTGTTAATGTTCTTTAGACTATTAGATGGCTGACATCAGGTACATCTGGGTACTAGAGTATCAGAAACTGTGACCAAGAGTCTTTGCAAGAATATGGCGTCAAAGTCAGCACTTAGTCAAACCCTTACCCAAGACCCATCAGGCTGTAACTCCATGGATATGTGCATCAGGTAGATGTACTTTACACCATTGGAGGGCCAATATTGCGCATATCTTGGTGCCAAAGAATCGGAAGTGGGGGGCTAGGCACTCTGTAGGTCTCTGGTGTCAAAATCGGCACTTTGTCAAAACCTCACCTAGAGGAAGACTCGCCATTGTGTAACTCCATGGATTTCAGCACTGAGTAGACAACGTTTACAACCTTGGAAGGCCGGCATCGAGTACGTCTAGCTACCAAAGTATCACATGCTGTACTCAAAGACCTCTGTAGGAATCCAATATCAAAGTCAGCACTTAGCCAATCATGCTAGTCAGAGAACATATTGTGCAGTTGTAAGAGCTAAAGATTGTACCACTAAGGTTACTACACCCAGTATGGATCAGGTTACCAGCAGTAGAATCCAACTCTTGCTTGCTTTTATAATAAGAACTGGGACCATTTTCACTCCACCATTCTTCCAGCACCTAAAAATGATTTCCTACAAGTACCTGGTCTCCTATTTTTCCTGCTACATAAAAGCTACCATAGGATCAGATCTTTCTCCTCCTCGCCTTCTAGTATGACCTCCTGGCGATTGTCACGGTTGTGTGGCAGATAGTGGAAGGAGACGTTTGTGGCAGATAGTGGAAGGAGACATTTGTAGCAGGTAGTGGAAGGAGACGTTTCACCATGACGAAGATATTCGTCATGAGGTTTAGTTTGATTTACTTTCACGCACATGACCTATTGCGAGGTCATGGGTGCAGCGCACGAGGCCAAGGGGGCTGCGCAGTTGATTTACTTTCATGCACATGACCTATTGAGAGGTCATGGGGGCAGCGCACGAGGCCAAGGGGGCTGCGCAGTTTGATTTACTTTCACACACATGACCTATTAAGAGGTCAGGTGGTTTACACACATGACCAACGATGCGGTCATGTGATGTTTTTCATGAGTCACGAGTATGACTCATAGTTGTTGTCATTTATAAGCGAGTTGAGTGAAGGACTATAAAAGGAGGCTGGTAAAGCCTGGTAGTTAGTTCTTCACACAACCACCTATTATACTTTCTTACCTATACTATTAAGAATAGATTCTATTCTACCACTTCAAGAATTCTACCACCATACGACTTGATTATTAGCGTTCAAAGAAGGAATGTAGACAACGGTCTAAGAATAATAATCAAGGTCTTGGTAAGGAGAAGAGACGAAGTAACGGAGCAAGAAGGGAGAGAAGTATCGCACTATTACAAAGAAACTAACAGGGAGCTGTTGCCTGTCGCCGGATACATATTGATACCAGGAGATAGGTAGGATACCTAACAGCGATGGTAATCAGACCTAGAAATTGGGCTTGCCAAGTCTTCTCCATTGATATCTTCCAGATACCCCAGACATCTCTTGTTACCATCAGACAGCCCTAATATTCCCTGTTACTACTAGACACCCCTAACATTCCCTGTTACCACCAGACACCCCTGATATCCATCTGTTCCCACTGGACATACCTGACATACTGGCAACATTCTGGTTGCCTCCAAATTTACAAGACATACCAGAGAGGTTCATAGCGCCTTCAGATTTACGGGACATACCAGACGCAATTGATACCTACTGGTTGTCCTGACATTGCACCTACACATCTGACGCAGTTATCCTTTTTGCAAATGTGGTCACTCATACATGTCAATTCCCACTACAATCCAACTCTACTCTAACTGTGGCTACCCTTCATACTAGTGTCTGTGACCTCTCCCACTGGGTCTCTGTAAGTATAATAGCAAAGCCTGCGGCCCCAATAGTCCTCTTACAACAACCCAAGATGGTGCTGACAAGAAAGGTTCCTGATGCCCCACTGCCGATCCTTGATCATGACTTGTTTGACACAGCTATCTCCCACAATGACACCAATATCGAGAAACAGAATGGTGATCCCAACATCTATGCTATTAAATACACCCGTTCCTTTGTAGCACAAGCATTGTACGAAGGGAAATACTCTATATACATCTTCCTTCCTGAGAACACGGTGCCATCTTTGGTCAAAGTCAGTGAGGAAAATGGAAGCCTCACCACCACTGATGCTCAAGTGGCTGCTCCAAGAGAAAGTGGGAATGCCAGCCAGGATCAAGGGAAGAAGACAGCCTCAGCCTCTCAAGTCACAGTATTATCTGATGCAGGCCCTGCAATAATGGGCCCTGCTCCCTTTTGGCATCTAACTGACACCATCTCTCAACTTGTGAAAGCCCCTACAGATATTAGAACGTACTATGCATAGTAGCCACCACTTTAGACATTGCTGCTGAGGCCCTTCAGAAAGCCAACTACCTACACTCACTCTGCTTTACTGCTACTGTGAATGCCCGCAGTGCTTTCATTCTAACTTGCAGGTATCTCTATACCCCTGCTACATCATAGCCTCCTGACTAGGAGGCTCTCTTGGCCAGATTCAACAAGGCCTTTCTGATTACGGACATTATCCTTCCACCTTTCTGCGCCTCTCCCAGCGAAGTACAGCTTGCCATCTCCAGCCTCCCTTTATCTTTCCTCCATGCTGACGTGGACCAACTCAATCTGCAATGCAACTGGAGTTAATATCTTTGCCACGCGATTCCGACCTCCGGACACAGAGTAGAGGGCTGCTAAGAACTCTACTACCATTTTTGTAACTCTTGCTCTGGCTGACATGGTCAAGATTGGTGGAACAGTTTACCTCTTCCCGTACCAATGAAGAGTGGATATCTGATACTCTAAATACACGTTCCTGCAATGTAGGAAGTGCAGCAAGTTCGGCCACTATGCCCCTATGTGTAATGACACTCACTCCAAATACGTGATCTGTGCTAGGGCTTACCCCAGATCCTCTTACTAGTGCTCCAATGTCACATGCTCCCAGGAGGCCTTATGCAAGGCGATACCTGCCGGCTGCCCTAAGTCTCATCTCCAGTATTGTAACTCTGTAGATGCCCACACCACAACATACTACGAGTAACCTCAGAGACTGAAACCATCCTCCACGGAAACACCTTCCCCTCAGGACCATACTAGGAGGGCTACGGAAATCAGGGCAGGGGGCCCTGAGCCTGCAACTCCATCTAGTAACCCTTGGAAACACCCAGCCGCAGATGTCGAAGAGAGGCCATCATAAGAAACCCCCACTCAGTGAACTCCCGCCTTTTAGGCTCTCCTGTAAGGCCCCTTGTGGGCCCAAGCACCCAACTGAATTGGTCTGCCCCCTCTGCTGAGCTGATGAGTGATCCTTTTCTGATATCTGGACAGGTAGTTCAGTGTGGCATGATCTCTGTTTCCACTGCCCCTTGAGCAAACCTTAAACTCCTCTCTTAACCAACTTTTCATTGCTTAGTTTAACCGCCTCAGAAGCTGGAATGTGTTTGTTTCCCTGTTTAATCGCTTGGCTTCATTGAGGCTTCTCCCTTATATTGTTTTGTTACGGGATCCTCCTGTTTTTTGTAACCCCCTTTACTGCTATAGGTCTTACAAGGCCTTCACCTAACTGTTGATTCCTAGGACTCTTCTCAAGGGGGCTGTTTTTGTTTATCTGGATCTTTTAGATCTTTTATCTGATAGAATAGTGTGGATATGGTATAGGGGGAAAGGTCTTGATGTAGTTAGTGTATGTATCGAAGAGAAGAAAATAGCTGTAAGGGTGAAATCGAGTCTCATGTAGCTTCAAGGTTGGAAGGAATAAACGCACACAAGGTGCAGGCAAAGTGTATATAAATACACTACACCCATCCTTCTGATCAAGAGGATGGGCATGCCATGCATACAATAAATACACTTTCCACTAGTCCTTTCATACCGACATCACATTCACATTGCTATTATGTTATGAGCTATTACTACATATAGCTAGAAGATATCTCCATTCATCATAACAACATTTTGTTAAATGTTGCCGACCTTCAGCCTATGAAATGAATGACAACTCTGCCAGATTAGGGTCTGGCCAGCTGGGCCTTGCCTCCATGAAGTTAAATGGGATGAACTACTAACAATAGCGTATACGCATGAAGGATTTGTTCCGTTACCCAGGATTGTGGAGGTTGACTTGCAACCAAGAACTGGAAGCTACAAGGGCCTCTAAGGATGAAATGGATTGCACTATTTTAAAGGAATGGAATGAAGACAAAACCAGGGTACTCAAGGCTAATACCTATATACGACTTGTAATATCAGAGGAGATACTTCCTGACTATGCTGCCCATATGTATGATAATTCAGCAGTTCATTAGAATGCAATCCAATGAGACTTTGAGAGAGTTATACAACTAGATGAAAACCATATTTATCAAGGGCGTACAGAACTTTGCTACTGAACTTCAAACTCTAATCTCCTGACTAAAACTCTGTTGTATATCAATTGACAACAAACAACATTGTTTCCTTTTACTCAATCATTTACCTCTATCAGATCCATGGAGAACAACATGCCAGATCTTGCAGACCATAATGTCCGGTGAATCTAGTTCTCCTCATGATATTGTCTCTCAATTGGAAGTTGCCAAAGGGAACTTACATCGCAAGCAAGGCATATGTTGTGTTTCAGCCCTCTGTACCACTACTTTAAAAAGATGAAACCATTATCGCAACTATCGGGGCGACTCAAATACACGTCGCGTCAACAGCAGTGGTGAATGTTGGACTTGCCGTAAACGAGGCCACCAGGCTACTGAATGTCACTCCTCTGAGAAGAAAGATGATCTCTCGGAAACCTTAAGAGGTTCCAGGTCATCAAGGGATCGCGGAAAGCATCCTATGGAGATGCCTACAAACAATGAAGCACAATACTTGGAACAGATGTGGTGCGTACAAGATGCCCAAGCAGGGGTAGAAGTAGCCTTCCAAATAGGCCCAAGTACTACAATAATTAAGATGGAATGCGGGACAGTGGACTCAGCCTTTACAGGACATATGACTGCCGCATACGATGCATTTATCAAAAACTCATATGTTTCCTACAAGCATGGAGAAAAGCTAGTAGAGACTGCTACTAGACAAAGTATCTATGCACTCAGTATAGGCTTGGCTGAACTTTGTGTATTGGAAGATAATGAAGAAGAGCAATGTATCAGACTTAATGATACTATGCATGTTTCTATATCATCTGGAACTAATCTTATCTCACAGTACCAATTGACCAGAGGTGAGTATAAAGTGGAATTTTCGTCAAACAATACTCATGTTCGGAAAAATGCGGTACTGGAGGCTATTGCCAGCAAAATAAGCGACAGGTACCAGTTTACCAGAAATCCTACTTGCATTGATCAAATCCAGGTGGCCACAGTAACAGGAAGTGGGAATTCTGATGAGAGAACACTCCAGTTATAGTATGCAAGACTGGGACATCTTCATCCTCAGGCAGTTGTGAAACTTTCCACACATCAGATAGTAGAAAAGATGGCAGATATCTCCAGGATGAAAGGCCGAGAACCATGTCAATACTGTTCAGTAACAAAAATGATCCAGATTCTATTCAAGCCAAGTGTGAGGAAAACAAGACAACAACTTGAACTGATACATTCTGATATTTGTAGTCCTATGCAAACCACATCCTTTGGTGGCTCTCGTTATCATATCTTGATTATAGATAACTTTATGAAATTCATAATGGTATTCTTTCTCGAATAAAAGTCTGAAGCCGATGAATGTTTTCTATCATACAAAGTAGCATAACAGCGGAAACACAGTCTCCTGGAATGAGGAGGATAATTATTGCAAGCAGTTCACATTCATGGTGGTGGTGAATACAACTCGTATCAATTTACAGAACTGTTGAGACAGGAAGAGATCACAACACAATGAACTGTTGCTCATACTCTGTAAGAAGATAGTATTGCAGAAAATACCCACTGAGTGTTGGTATTCTGTGCAAATGTTTTGTTGCATTATGCAAATGCACTAAAACAATATTGGGCACATTCTTTGCAATCTGTGGTATACTTTAAAAATATAGCACTAATACGTAGACTGGCTGAATAAGACAAAACTCTATCTAAAGCATGGTCTGGAATGAAGCCAAGTGTTGGGCATCTACAGGGTTGGAAAGGTACAGCTTTCACTCACGTGAATAAAGCACAAAGAAAGAATAAGAAGTGGGATGCACGAGCCCAGGTGATGATCTTCACGCAATATATATTGACTTCGCAATAATATCAGCTCCGGGAACCGAGCAATTGGAACCTGGTTACCACCTGTGATGTCAAGTTTTATGCAGACACTCTATCTTGTGGTGTTGCTGCAAACCAATAGATCTACTGAGTACCCCAATCTGAGAAAAGTAGTAAGTAAAGAAATACCAACATACAAGAAAACATGACAGATAGTCACATGGATGAGAATCTTATAAATATAAGCTCAAATAGCAAGAATGAGGAACTGGAGGAGATCAGTAAGGAACCAGAAGGAGATATGACAGAATTAGAAGAACTAGTTAAATAGCCAAGAACGTTATGAGAACTGAAGACATACATTCTGCATGGCCCGAGATAGACAGCACTAACACAAGTGAGAAGAAATTGTCAGTGTGTGCATGTAGAAACTAGTTTCCGGAATTGTCGTACCCGGAGACATGATTCGAAAACGCAGATTCTATTGCTGAAGTAATTAACATTGTAATAACTCAGCCATAATCTAGCAGAGAAGTAGTGTTGGCTGTGCATCAAAGTCCAGCAGATCACATATTGAGGATGAGTTAGCTGCCTTGGAGAAATATAATATATGGGAAGTTGTTCCCAGTAGTAATACCAGAGGAGTTAAGAAGACAATATCTTGCAAAATGATCATCTAGGAGAAGATAAGTATCAGTGGTGAAATGTTGTAACGGAAAGCCCCCCTTGTAGCACATCGCTTCCGACAAAGACCAGGAATAGATTATCATGAATCATAAGCACCCACTGTCAGATGGGGTACAATCAGAATGGTACTCTCCCATGCAGCCATACAAGATCCCAAAATAAACCAAATTGACCTTGTAACTGCATTCCTGGAGAGCCATATTAATGAAGACATATATCTCTTGCTACCACCTGAGTTGACAACAGATTATCACTGTACGCGCAGGGTGATATTATGTTTCACCAGCGAAATCATCGATACAGCATCCAATATACTTAGACTTGACCCCAAACTTGTACAGCTCTAGCACAGCCTATATGGTTTTAAGCATTGAACCCTGAATTCGTTTAAGACTTTGGACAATCATATTACTGGAGTAATGGGCCAGATGAGGTCCAATATTGAAGCAGGACTATATTTTGGAGAAAAAGGGAAAATCATGCTAGTTTGGGTAGATGACATTCTCCTACTTGGTAATATAGTCCAAGTTAAGACTTGACATGAAGCAAGGATATCATGATCTGAAATCAAAGAGTTGGGTGATGTTCATTATTTTTTTCAATTTTGAAGTGACAGGGATATACAGCGAGAGGATACTTCTACTTTGTCAACATGGCTATTGAAAAAAGATTTTGGAAAGGTTTGAAATGGATCTAGGTAATTCAGTTACATTACTAGTAGAGAATGGGCTGAAACTATTACCCTCACGCACAGGGGAGATATTGTGCAAGAAAATTGTTTATCAAGAAGCTATTGTAAGTATCATCTATACATTGATCATGAGTTCTCCAGACCTAGCTTTTATTGCCGGATATCTGGGTAGGTTTGCAACAAACCCCAATACCACTGACTGGGAAGCTGTGCGACGAGTACTGCGATATATTCAAGGAACAAAGGAGTAGAGCTTGCGGCTTAGTGGAAGAGGTCAGACAGAGGAACTAAGAACATTTGCAAATGCAGATTTTAGGGGAGAAAGTAGTCAAATGAAATGAACCACAGATGTGGTAATACAAGATGGTGCTACCGCTAGCATTGTTTAGTAGTACTGAAGCAAGGTACAACAGCCAAGCCAACTGTACCCCGGGTAGAATTTACAGCGACAGCAATAGCAGTCAAGGAAGCCTTATAGTATCAGCATGTATGAGGTGAGATGAAGACAAAATGGAGTAGAAATAAAGATACGGGTAACCAGGATGAGTTGGTACATCTTTTCAATGATAATCAAGCTTGTGTACAGAATTTGAAAGGTTGAATATACAAACTAACAACGCGATCTGTTAGAGTATAGTACTACTAGTTGAGAGAGATCATTGAAAGTGGAGAAGTTAGTATGAAACATGTTAGCACAAATGAGATAGTGGCTGATGGTTTTACAAAAGGCCTTAATACGAGTAAATATGGCAAGTTTCTTGATATGATGGGATTAGAGACAGTACCATATCAGGAAGAGAGATGGAATGGTGCAGATATAGTATAAGGTGAAAAGTCTTGATGTAGTTAGGGCAAGTATTGAAGAGGAGAAAATGGGTGTAAGAGCAAAACTTAGTCTCATGTAGCTTTAGGGTTAGAAATGATAAACGCACAGAAGGTACAGGAAAAGTGTATATAAGGACACCAAACCCACGCTTCTGATTAAGAGGGTAAGCATACAACAGATACAATAAATACACTTTCCACCAGTCCTTTCATACTGACATCACATTCCTGTTGCTATCATTCTCAATACTTGTTTTGTTTTTTGGTGTCTCTGATTTGCTGGTTTTGGATTTTTACGCCAGCTAGGACTTATCAACTGACAGTTTGAGCTGTTTCAAATATATAATGCTTACTCTACTAATATAGCCTCCTTAGGTAATGGGACAATTCCACCTTCCAAGCTGTTTCAAGATCTACACTACCCTATATTAGTAGCAGGTGACCTAAACATTCATCATCTTTCTTCTAACCAACTCCTGGAGACCTCCTCCAACGAATACACAACATCCCCTCAATACTTCAACCTAGCAGCCAACTGCTGCTTTTCTCTCTTAGACACCGACGGTATGTACCCCAGATATCGGTTTGATAGCTCCTCTAGACCTGGGGTCATCTACCTTGCCTTTGGTAACTCCTCCCTTGCCCCTTTTTTACAGAGCTGGGTTATCTCTCTACCTGCCACTGGTTCAGACCACCTGCCAATCAGTATCACCCTAATTTTACCCATGCTCTGGACACCAGCCCTCTCACTCTATTGGGATAGAATAGACTGGGCCAAGCTCACGGAATCATTTAAGAATCTTGTTATTCCAGCACCCCTTGAATGCCCACAGACTTATGCCTGAACAGATAGTGTGACTGCTACCTGATCTCACGCACTACTCTCCTCAAGTCTGGAACTCTTACCAAGAGGCAGTCTCTACATACCAAGCTTTGGTGGATGACTGAGATCACTCACCTGAGGTAAGGACATCACTAGATTTCACGAGCCGATCATGATGACCTCTACTTGATCCTATTGAGCAAGGGCAAAATCGACAATGACAGGTACTTTATGGCAATAAAGAGGGCTAAGGTAGCACACAGGCATGATTTCGTCTTCCTGGTCACCCCCCTGAGAGTCTGGATGGCAAAGAGGTTCGCAAGAGAAAGAGACGAGAAACATTTACCTGAACTCTGAGATGTCTAATCCTCCTCCCAGGTCGACACCATCTTATCGAACAACTTCTTGCCTCCTGAACCCTGCATACAATCAGTTATGTACCTACACTTTGATCCTAAAGTCCCAGCAGTCTTGCAAGAAGAAGTGGTAAGTGCTCTCTACAAAAGAAACAACACTTTCACCCCAGACCTGACCAGATCCTGTATGGGATCTGGAAGAAAATCAACTAAATCAATCTAAAAGTTTTCCCTGGATTCCACAACCCACTATTGCTCTACTGTCATAGCCCACAGTTTCTCAAGCAAGCCAACCAAATTGTGCGACAAAAATATGGCAAACAAGATTACTCCTCTCCAGCCTCTTTCCTGATCATGATGCTCCTAGAAACCTTCTGTAACATCTTAGGGAGAATTGTCGCTTTGTGCCTCTCTCTAATTGCTAGGTGTGTGGGCCTGATCAATACCCATCAGGGTGGGTCAGTCAGTAGGCTCTTCACCTTTAGTGCTTGTACTGTCCTGACATACGAGGTGAAAACCAGTCAGAAACCCACATGCAAGATATCCTCCCATTTTCTGCTCATGAAAGGCAGAGTCGACACCATATATTCCTCAACACTCACTCACAAGCTGCCTGTCTAGGGTGTCCTGTAATACCTGGTTTCTGGGATTAAGTCTTTTCTTACTTACCATCAATGCTGCTTACTATTTCAAGGAGCTCCTTCCATCTTTTCTTGTGTTCAGGTAAGGACCCCACAATGGTCCACCAGTTCTCTATTACAGGTTGTGATTTATATTTCTGATTTGCATGTTTTAATACCCGGAGAGGTTATATTTATGCATATTGATGCTTTTATTTCTACTATTTCTACTGCTTCGTAAAGTAGGAAATGTCAGAACTGTTCTGCAGGTTTTTTTTTTACTTCAATGCTAGGCTACGAGGCTTGAGGTATCATTTTCTATACCCAAGACTGAACTTATTAACTACCGTACCGCGAAGGATAGTGAGCCAGTGGCCTCCCCTGAAAATCGCCCTCCATGGGGCCCTTTTCCCACTATCGAAATGTCCTTAGTGGGTGGGCAATTGATTCACTCCTACCATGCTGACCACCACTCACTCCCCCAAACAGGTTTCCTTTGTTAACATGGCATACACTATGATATGGTGACTCACCCCACCTAGGACTAGCTTATCCCCCTACTTGTACTGATGCTTGTCAGCGGGCCTTATTTTGCTGATCCTTTCTTAGAGCTGTTAGCTAGTGCAACCTACGCCTAGTATGACCGACAAGATGGAAGTCCTGTTGGATAGGGTTTCACGCTGGGTCATGAATTGTTTTTCCACTACTCTAGCCAGTATTCTGGCCATCAAAGCTTACTTACCAACCCATGATATACTACTGGCATATCGCAGATGGAGGGCAACTCGCAGATTCACATGTACCTCTCCTGGGATTAACCCCTCAGTAGGACTACTAGCGCATGACTTCCCCATTGAGTAATACGCTATTCTACACCTTGTATATTGCAAGATACTTTTGGGCCAGAACAAGAACTACATTGCTCTGAAATTGACTCAGTATAAGGTGGAGCAGCCGATAAGGCGGTACCTTTCCATTGACACCCAGGCTGATTCTCTTCTCCCACTGACTACGGGACTTGCCACTTTTCCTATAGCATCCTCACACCTTGGTCCTGACCTCCCTCCACTATCCAAGAGATCACCCACGACTTCATATGTCCTGCTTGAGCGGAAAGTCTACGCCGCTCTTTTTGCCAGCTGGATCTCACTCACCCATACCCTAGGATACTACAAGTACAGACCTTCGTGTAGACTGCATGGGTTTATAGGAATGGCCAGATTCATGGCTAGGAGACGATGCCAGATGCGTTATAGCAAGAGCTACCAAGGAACTCATACCTTTTAGAACAACATGCACAGGTCCAAGACCTGCCCCATCTGAGAGGAGCAAGATGAGACCTTTCCCAACACTATCCTCTACCACCTGGTCTAAACTGACAGCCACGAAGGCATTCCTTAAGCATTGGATAACATCAGCAAAGACTCTACTATAAGGTTCTTAGTCTCTGACCTACTTGGCTTCAGAAAATACATTAGCATGACTGGAATAGGTTTCTCATCTTTCATATCAGTACTGTTTGGGCTCCCCTTAAGTTCACACCAAGATCAGCCTTAGTTTTTAGATTTACTTTTGCTTTTTTGCTATACTGGTTAATGATTTTTCTTGGCTAGCTGAGCTTGTTGTTATTCATTACTAGTAAGAATGGCTACCATTTGTGGTATGGATGATGGTTTTATCAGTTTTTTAACAGTGGAGCTGATGGTTTCTTTTGGTTTTTGTCTGTGATTAAGGTTTTCTTTTTGCTATAGCAAGTACTGCATGTATGTTCTATTACCTGTTTTCACCTTCTTTTTCATTTTCATTTTATTTTCATCAAGTTTTTAATCAATTTAAGCAGTGCAAAGAAGACTTATGCAGTTCATGCTATGAAACTTCAGAAACCACCGACCTGAGCCCTGTCCACGCACTCAAACTGCAAATCCTAAGTTGCAGAAAGTGAGCCCTCCACAAGGAATATCCTTATCCTCAGGGACCTATTCTAATGGTTACAAAATTGTCCTTGAATATCTCCCACATGCCTGAGAGTAAATGAAAACCACACCAACAAGTGAAATCCACTACCTAACTGACAGAAAGCTAAAGGCACAACACGCTAAATCTCACTAACCCTTGATGGTAAGGCCAGAGTGGGGGCACTTATATCCTAGTCACTATGGGGTAAAGACCGAGATCTGGAGGTGGTAAGCCTTTCCAGTTGTAGATGCCCCGATATGGTAAGTAAACTTGGCACCCTCAGCTATTCTGGAATTTAGAGTGGGAGCAGTAGAATGCCAGCCAGGGAGGCTGTAGGAGGTAGGGAGGTGCCAGTTAGGTGACTGTAGGGTGTTGGCACAGGAAAGGAAGTGGTAGTAACGTACAAGCTAGTCATGTGTATCTGGTAGTAGAGTACCAGCAAAAGGAAATCTAGAGTCTCAAGCTAAAGGCAAGGAAGTGGAAGGACACTCGATGATGCCCACATGGTGGTGGTAGAGGGGGTAGTAGGGTGCCAGCCAATCCTCACAAGATTGAGTAGCGTGAGTAGAGTGGATCCAAGTTACCAAAGCTATCGGTAATAATGTTCGTATCTGGCTAGGCAGACTCCTGTTCAACACCATGTCATGTTTTATAGTGTCTCTCATGTAGTTCATTATTCTATGAGAGATAGTATCACTTAGTAGATCGGATACCACCAGTTGGCGGGAGGAGAAGTGAAGAGTGGCTCAATTGACCCTGGCCTGTTGTGGAGAGTCCACTACCCCCTTAGCAAGGTGGAGAACAATTCTTGGGAATCATGTAGTACGAACTGTACTCCCAGCCGTATTGTGAGAGGAAAATGGGGGGACATGACTGTGGTAAATGTTAAGCGAAGTGCCTAACAAGTGCGTAGAAATATGGAGAAGTGATATCATGAGACGCCATAAAGCAGTATGGAGATGCCACAAGATAGACCTCTGGGAGGGAAAGCAGTATAGATGATGTCTGAAGGCAAAGGGAAATGAGGATTGATGGCCTACACCACCCTCCAGGGGAGGGGCAGGAAATGAAAAGTGGTGAGGATTTCACGGTGTTGAGCTGTTCTCAATTAGGAAATAAATTGTAATCACAATTTTTAGGTGCAGAGGAGACAGAGGATGATGTTATTATACCTTGTTTTTAGTTTCTTTTCTTTTATTTGACTTCTTTTTTTATCATATAGTTATTGTTTACAGTACGAAACTAGGCATACAACCGGTGCTATGGTACACATAAAACCACGGTTCCAGCACAATAATAAAGGGGAAAAGAAAACCTCAAATAATGTGGTAGACCTTCAGCAAAGTAGGAAAGATCAATCCTATGTACCTAATGGTGACTAACAACCAAGCGTAGCTCTCTCAGATGCCACAGGTAGCTATGGGGTAGTAGTGATTGCCAGTAGAGTGCAGGAGGCCATACCAGCAGCAGGCTGCAGGGCTGGTAGACTTGTTGTTGTGGTAATCAAAGGACTGGTAGTTGGAGCAGAGGGGTGAGGAAGTTGAAGTGAAGCCTAAACTCAGTTCTGAAGGTGGTGGAGAAGGCTGACAGATGCCTGCAAACAAAGAGGAGTGCTTTTGGGCCCATAATGGTGATAACAATGGAGGAATCAGCTTTACCAGCATGAGAGTCATTAGAAGTAAGCCGTCTAGGCAGTTGAGTGAGGGCAAGCCCTTTGTTGTAAATAGTGAGCTCAGTAGCGATAACAGCCAGGGGCGCAGAGGTCAGTAGGTCATGCATAGTAAGCTTTGTGGCAGATTTCTTCAAATGAATAGTGGTTGTATCCGGAATCATGTAGAGGAAGCAGGAGGCCACGCTGTTAAATGTGGTAGCCAGGACAGTCTCCATAGGGGGGAGGGTGATATTGCCTCCTGTGAGGGTGACAGTCTGGACAGAAGGGGAGGAGAAAGTCCTATTGATGGAGTCTCTCAGCTCCAAGGCTAATGGGATGAGAGAGAAACTATCTCATCTGATGATGGGAGAGCATTCCCTCATAGTAAGGCTCTTTCTTGGCAGGGCAGTTGCTGGGGTAGGGGTGGCGGTAGCAGTGGTGGTGGCGGTGATTGTGGCAGAAGCTGCCTAGGTAGCAGGCTTCTTGGTAGAGGTGGTCCTCCCATTATCCTTCCTTACTACTGTTGCCTAAGCAAAGGCATCGACAGAGATAGGAATAGGAGCTGAAAAGGGGAAGGCATGGGGAGGGCAGGAGGTTGGAAGATAGACTACTAAGTGGGTTGGTGGCGGTTTCTGGGATATGCCCATGAGGTCAGGGTGTGGAGTGGATCAAGTCTAGCTCAGCCATCAGGTCACTGACAGTCTGATTGACGATATCCAACTGCCTCCTATAGTCAGTTCTCATCATGTCTACTATTATTGTAAATACCAGGATCTCTTATGTGGGGTTGAAGTCACTCAGACCGGTGTCGAGTGCGATGTTGCTAAATAGGCTCTGAAAGTAGCCTGCTCCAGGAGGGTCCCCTTTTGTAACTTCTAATGGGAAGACAGGAAGGGATGTGTAGGAGGTATTACTGCATAGTTGTTTAAGCGAGGAGGGGCCCTAAGGGAAAAAGATGGGGGAAAGGTTACCACTGCCATCACCAAGGACAGAGTGTCAGGAGCGTGTCTATGCGGTCATCTATCTTTTAGAGTCCTGTGGCTTGTTCTTTTCCCTGCCTTTATAGATAATGAAAGAAGGAGCCTCTGGATCAATCAGGAGTGATGAATGTCTTTAGCCAGAAGAGGGATAAAGTGTGAGGTAGTGAGAAAGGGTATCAGCTAATGAGAAGAGGTCTTAGCTAAAAGTGTGGTGTAGTTGTTTCTTTGACTGTAGTTGTAACAAATATAGAGGATGACACTCATGTACCGTAATAAGTAATATATAGATTAAAAAACAAAAAAACCAAAGAAAATAGTTGTACAATTGGATCTTGCATATAGTTTGCCTGCACTCCATATATAGGCAATGAAATTCAAATTATAATAGAACTTAGGGTAGAATAGACACCAGCAAAAATAAACTCTTACATCTAGTATCTTCAGTGCATCAGGGGCACAGAATGCCACAACGTAAATCGCAAAACAGAATGTGAAGTGGTGTAGCAACCATACCCAGGATGCAACCATTCTCATACAGGATACACAGAATGCAAACCAGTGTAGCAACCAAATCCACTGGAGATACAGGACACAAGCAAATGTAGTAATCTAATGTCAAGGACATATCCTGACATCACACCAATGTCAGCCAAATTAGTAGAATCACAAAACATATGAGTATAACTCACACTACTAACCTAGGCCATAGTGGGCAATTCACTATATCTGGGCACAAGAATTGTTTTTATTATAGTCCTAGTATCCAACAATAGCTTATATACCGAAATGGAGAGAGTATGGATGCTAATATAAGGAAACAATGACTGCGAGACCAGGAAGAGACATAAGAGCCAGTCTCTCCTTGGATATTGGCGACAGGTGGCCATCGCTTGCATGGTTGGAACACTGGCATCCAGTACCTCTAGGTGCCAAAGTATCATTAGCTTGGTCACAAGAGCTCTGTCAGAATCTGGCGTCACAGCCTTGATACAAACTCACTAGCTTGTAGCTCTATGGATATTAGCACGGTGGGAACACTCAGTGCACCATTGAAAGGCTTGCTTCACATATATCAAGGTGCCCAGGTGTTGCATGTATCAGCCTATGGACTCTGTAGAAATGAGGTATCAAAGCTATCACTTGGTCCCAGCCCCGCTAGAGGATAACACCTGCATTACAGCCAGTATCTATACGGATATTTGTATCGAGTAGACATTCATTGCACTACTGGAAGGCTGCTCTCAGGTACATCTAGGTGCCAAAGCACTGGATGTTCTGTCACCAGGACTCTGTTTGAATCTGGCATCAAAGTTAGTACTAAGTCACAACCTCACCTGAGAATACCACCTCCACAACAGCCTATATCTCCATGGATATTGGCATCGTATGGACATTCATTCAAGTTACACTGTTGGACAGCCCACCTCAACTACATCTAAGTACTAAAGGGCAGGATGCTGCATCCTATAGAGCCAGTGGTAATCTGGCATCAAATTCAATACTGAGTCATAACCCCAACTGAGAATATGACATCAACAACAGCCTGTAACTCAGTGGATATTGGCGTCTTGTAGTTGTCCTTTGCACCGTTGGAAGGGTAGCACTGGGTATATCTATATGCCAAAGCGCCAGATATTGGGTCCAAAGGGCTCTATAGAAATATGGCATCAAAGTCAGCATTAAGTCAAAAGCTTACTTGAGAATACCACGTTTACAACAGCCTGGATCGCCATGTATGCTAGCATGGAGAAGACGTTCATTGCAGTTTTGACAAGTGGGCATTGCATATGTCTAGGCACCAATGTGCCGGATTCTTTGCCACTACAACCTGGTAGGAATCTGGAATCAAATTCAGCATCAAGTCAAAACCTCAGTATAGGCTGACCAGGCCGTATCTCCATGGGTATTCAAGCTATGTTGACATTCCCCAAAGTCTGGGAAAGCAGGCATCAATTACGTCTGAGTGCCAATGTGTAGGAATCAGCATCGCAAAGACTCCCTAGGAGTCTTACATCAAAGTCAGTAATTAGTCAAAACCTCGCAGGAGAATACTAGCTCTGCAATAGTCTAGAACTACAGGAATATTTGCGCCAAGTAGACATTCCTTATAACATTGGAAGGCTTGCATCGGGTACATCCTAGTGCCAAAGTGTCAGATGCTGCACCTCAAGGCCTGTGTAGGGATCTGCTGTCAAAGTTAGTACTAAGTCACAACATTGCCAAAGGCATACCAGGCTGCAACACTATGGGTATTTGTGCTGAGTAGACAGTCTTAGCACCATTGGAAAGCCAGCATTGAGTATCTCTAGGTACCAAAGTATTACATACTGTGCCAAAAGGAGTCCATAGGAAGCAGGAATCAAAGTCAGCACTCACTGAAAACCTCGACAAAGATACGCTAGGCTGTAACTTTATGGGTATTTATGCCAAGCAGACATCCTCTGCATTGTTGGAAAGCTGGCATCAGGTACGTCTAGGTACCAAAGTATTACATGCTATACTAAGAGGACTCTGTAAGAATCTGGTGCCAAGTTCAGTACTTTGAGAATCGTGAAGGTAAGGGAAGATATTGTGTGGTTGTGACAGTTAAAGAATGTTCTAGGATATGAACCACAATTGGCCTGAGTCAAGTTACTACCAGCAGGAGTCAACTATCATGCCCTTTTACAGTTTGAACTTGGAGCATTTTCACACTACCATTGTTGTAGAACCAATAACAGACCCTCCACCATAACTTCAATTTTTGCTGCTACAAAATGGTTAGCTTTCTTGCAGAGTGGCTTGTTCAAGTAGTTACCAGAGCAGGCATAGTATCAGATCTTTGTTGATCTAGAAGTACTAGTATGACCTCCTGGTAACCTTAACTAGATCGGGAAATGAGCCTTGCCAAGTATCGTCCTTGGATGTCTTTCAGATACCCTAGACATCCCCAGTTACCACCAGAAACCGCTGGTATCCCCTGTTACCACTGAATGTACCAGATGTACTAGCGACATCGATGGTCTTTCCAGATTTACAGTAGGTACTGGGGAGGTCCATAGCGCTTCATGATTTACAAGCCACACAGGACACAATTGATATCTACCCATTCTGCGAATATCACAACTGCATATCTGACACCCCTATACTTTTTTGATGATGTAATACTCTTGCTGTGATACTCCACTTCATCATGCAGCTGACACCTCTGATTTTGGAAGTGCAGTTAATTTGCCATAAGTACTCTGGTTCAACAGACAACTCCCAGTAGATATAATTTAAGATATTTATCAGTACCTGGCTTTTTACATTGGAGTCATAACCTTCTTCACTACAATTTCTTCTTCTCTACCTGTTTCACAAGTTTCACTTAACTATTGTGATTAATTATGCTTTGAGTATTGCCAGTTAATAGATTTACCTCAGAAAGATATCTATCTTAGGTACTATCAAGTCAAAGGTACATATTCTTTACATGAAGTGCATCTGGAGCGAATACTGAGCAACTAGTAGCATTATCAAATGAAAATAGGGCCTAACAGCCAACAGATACTGATTTAAACATTGCAACTGCAACCTGCATAACCTGAAGAACTAGGTTTTTCTTAGTCCACCAATTGTCCCCACTATATTCTACCTTCATTGTAGTAGTATTGGAACCATAGCAGAGATTTGGTAATAGATCAAGGTTAACATTGGGTAAATCTGCCACTGGTAGCCAATTCGGACCTTGCAAATAACCTGTTTATATAATAAAGTCTGAGACCATGTTGACTTTTCCTCTGCTCTTGTTTCTTATTGGTGGCTCACATTCTTTCATCCGGACATATTATCAACTATTATTTGAACCAAAAGTGAATCTATCATGATGTTGTATTACAAAATTAATTGGCTACTAGCTAGGTGGTAGGTCTTGTAACATACCCATGCATGCCTTACTAGCATGATATAATTTCCATGATACCATTAATAACTTTAGACGATCCAGAGTTGGAAGAAACTGATTTTGTCCATATGTTACAACATCCTAACACTTCTTTTTTTCTCTTTTTTTTCATTGTCTTCATCTGGTCTTTGTTAAGAGACCAGAACTTGTATGCAGCACTTGCTATGGTATAAATAAACTCTTAATTACAATCACATGAAATAAAGTAAATTATGTAGTGATAACCAGCCTTCAAACATATCCACTAGCTGACACCAAATCTATAATGAAATAAAATCACCAAAAGCACAATTATAATAAAAAACAAGCCAAATACTAGTGAGGATGAAGGGGAGCCTGGAAGCCTTTAGCTAAAAGCAAAAAGCACAAGAGAGAGAGCAGACATTGCTGTGCTGGAGTTGAGAGTCTATCAGCAAAATGGATGACTGCATCAGATATGCAGGTGTGATGTCAGAACAACAGGTATGTGTCAATTGCATACGGTATGTCCTATAAATAAGGAGGTGCCATGGACAACTCCAGTATGTCCAGTAAATCAGGAGGCATCATGGATGTCACTGATACGTCAGGTATATCCAGTGATAATAGAAGATATTTGTAGTGTCTAGAAGACATCAGAAGAGGAGACTTAGCAAGGTCTAATTTTGAATCTAGTTGTGGTCCCTGGGAAGTCATACTAGTGCTAACTCTGGTAGGTACTCGAACTAGCCTCTCCGCAAGAAAGCTAATCTTGATATAGTAGCAAAGATTTGAGACACGGCTGGAAATCTCTTGCGGGTTCAAAAAGAAGAGTTGAGTGAAAATGTACCAAGCTTTGACTGTAAAAGCAAGTGATAGTTGATTTCTGTGGGTAGTAACTGGACCCAGGCTAGATGTGGTTAATTTCCAGGTATATTCTTTAGCTCTTACAATTACACAACATGCTCTCTTACTTTCACGTTTAGTTGAGTGCTGATTGATACCAGAATCCTACAGAACTCTTTTGGTACAGCCTGTAATATGCTTCAACCAAGGTGTACTCAAGACCTGCCATCCAACAGGGCAAAGAACGTCTACTCAAGGCCAATATGCATGAACTTACAGCCTGGCAAGTCTTTGGTAAGGTTTTGACTAAGTGATGACTTTAACACCCGATTGCTACAGAGCTCTTAGGATGCAGTATCCTGCTGGGTAGTACCTAGACCTACTCAATACCAGCCTTCCAATGGTGCAAAGACTGCCTGCTTGACATCAATATTGATGGAGTGACAGGTTGTTATAGAGGTAGTATTCTCTGGCAAGACTTTGACTAAGTGATGACTTTAACGGCAGATTCCTGTGAGATCCTTGGGATCAAGCATGCGATGCTTTACCACCTAGATAGACTCCGTTACCGTTACAACCACAGCGAAAGAAAAAACCACACCAAATTTCTTGCCGAGCTTCCACCTCATTGGTTGACAACCATTCCTCACCGCTTCACCCCTTCACTTAAAAGACTTTTCAACCACAAATCATCTCCCCTCATTTGTGTTTTATCACCTTTATCAACTGAGTCCCATTTCCCAACCCTCTGATGTCTAATAGACGTAGGGGCAGAGGGAGGGGTGGTGCGAACCCCTTTGCAGCCCCCTTCAACCCACCCATCCCACCTTCCAACCCAGCCTCGTCTGAGGACACACGCATGGAGGAAGAACTAGGCTCTCCAGTCCAGACTGTGCCTGCTCCCGCCTCTACCACCTCTACAGAAGATCATCCTTCCATCCCTATGTATTTACCAAGGCCTTTGGCTGAAGGCATTTCCAACACCAACCTTGGCATTTCACTTCGCACTCAACACCTTGAAGATGGCTTCCAGGCCCTGCAGAAACACCTCATAATGGTTCAAAATCGCCATATTACAGACATCCAAACACTTCAAGGCCAAGTTGCGCACCTCACCTCTCAGGTTGAACACCTGCAGTACCAACTCCACCACCAACAACCCCCCCCACCACAACAAACCACCTTGCCCGCCCCCCCACAACAACAAACCTGGGCCCAAAGAGCTACCAGAGCAGTCCCAGTCAAATCCTCTACCATTCCACCAGCCAAAACTTCAACCCCAGCTGTTTTGACCAAACGCGACCGTACCATTGTCATTGAAAGAGATGGCTCTATCCTACCTGATACCACCAACCCCCTCACCATTCGCGATGCAATCAACAATGCAATCAAGAAACCTCTTATTGCAAGAATCGAATTCACCACCAACCACCATGTCCTCCTCCTCACCAAGGATAACACACCTGCTACCTCTGTCCTCAAAGCGCATCGTTCTGCCATTGAGGAAGCAACTAGAGCCACCATCCCTGCAGCCATTGGCCTCAGAAAAGACGAAATCTGGCACAAGGTCATCCTCCATGGCGTCCCCACATCCTCCACCTTTTCCACTATTCAATCTGAGATTGAAGAATTCAACCCAGGCACCCACCTCCCACGCCCTCCTAGATGGCTCACCACCCCAGCCCAACGTCAGGATAAAGCAGCATCAGCTATGGTCCTCACTATTGCCGGCAAAGACTCCACAGATAAAGCCCTCAGCAGAGGCCTCTCACTACTTGGGAAGCAGTTCAAAGTGCAACGCTACTTGTCCTTTGGTCCTGATACCCAATGCACCAAATGCCTGGCCTTTGGCCACCACCCTTCTCAGTGTACCGGCACCCAACATTGCAGCATCTGCTCCATGGAACATCCAGCACACCTCCACACCTGCGGCAGATCAGATTGTCCTACCAAGGGCAAAGCATGTTTGCATACCACCATCAAATGCGTCAACTGTGGCGATTCTCACTAGGCTACTGCCAAGGAATGTCCCACATACCTTAAAGCACACCAAGCGGCAACTGAGAGAAGGAACAGGGCTGTTTAGGGCTTTTACTTTTGTTTCCTGTATTTGTTAGGCATTTGGCGGCTTGGAGGATTTCCTTTTGTCATTACGGCTCATGAGCTGGCCCAATCGAACGTTGCTACCTTTCAATATGAGATGGGATATCTGACTCGCACCCTTGCGTGGTGTAATTTTTTGTATGTTAGTTAGCTTCATAGCCGCTGCGGCTCCATAAGCGCAATGAGATATAATAATAATAATAATTATAATAATTTACCACCTAGATGGACCTGATACTAGCCTTTCAGTATGTGTAAAGGATGTCTACTTGATGCCAGTATCTATGGAGTTACCGCCAAGTGAGCTTTTGGTAACGATTTAACTAAGTGCTAACTTTGACACCAGGTTCCTACAGAGTTCTTAGGATCCAACATCCAGCACGATGGCATCTAAACATATGCAATGCTAGCTTTCAAACTGTGCAAGGAATGTCCGCTTGATACTAATATCTATAGTATTATTGACTGTTATGTTTTTCACTCTTTGAGTAGTTGATGTTTTTTTATATTGGCTGACTTACTCTCTGTTTCTGTATATTAGCTTTTGTACTATACTAGTACTATAATAAGGACAATTTTTATGGACAGATATTATATATCACCAAGTGTGCCATAGGTCAGTAGTGTGGGATATGCTCTTATGTCCTGCGATTCTGGTAATTTGTCTGACATCAGTACGATGTCATGATATATCTCTAACATTTAGTTACTACTTCTGGTTGCATCTTGTGTCTCTTGTAAATCTGGTTGCAATGTCTGCTTGCATCCTGTGTCTCCTCTGGATTTGGTTGCTATGCCTGGTTGTGTCCTGCTCAAACTGTACTTGGATGGTTGCATCCTGGGCATGGTGGCTATGCCACCTCATTTCTGGAATCCCAATTCACATTCTGGTATTCCACACATCTGATGCACCGAATGCAAACTACATAAGCACTTATTTTTACTGATGTCGAGCAGGCTCAGAGCATACTGGTGGGAAGCCCAATAGCTGTTATGTTAATGTAGGCTGTGAGGATGAGAATTTGGGTCAAGTCAGACTAGAAGAGGCTGTCCACTTCTACATCCTGGAGGTTCATCAGGTGATACTCGTACTAGAGTGTACAGGACAAGCAGTAAAGGATGGCATGCAGGAAAGCCTCCTCATCTTCCTTACATAGAGTGCAGTGAGGTAAGGAGTCTTATATAAATGAGGAAGGATGCCCTCTGTGATAGCTCTTGCCCAATCATATCTGCTAGATTCTTCTTACTATAAATCTTCCCCAGCCTATATAGGAGCAGGAGGTCAGGAGTAGCAGATAGGCATGGGAGGAAAGTAGTCGAATGTGGGTTCTCCAGTCACCGAGGAGCTACCAATAGATGGCCAACTTTGTAGTCTTATAGAGCATCGTCAGTCCGTGAGAGGAATTCTGGTCATACTGCAGCACGGAGGGGTCCAGGCAAGACAGGAGGCTATCAGAGTAAATGAAATGTGATGTCCTGTGGGCTATTGTGTCAATGGAGAACTGTTTCATTATTAGAGGAGAGGGGATGAGAGTCCTACATAAGAGGGGAGTGCATATAGACATTAGAGGCCTGGTATGAGACTGGTGATCTTCCAGCGAGCTGTAGGAGGAGTTGGTAGGGAAGCAGGTATCTAGTTGAGCTGTTTCCGGGTTTATCTGTAGGGGGAAGCATACTAGTTTGAGTACCACAAGCCTCTGGTAATGGGTTATCAGCAGGAGAAGGGGGGGAAGAGCAGACTTGCACGTTGGTGAACACATTGGTGCAGAAGTGAAGCAGTTTGTGATCCATCTCCAAACCATCCTCTGGAAGACTGACATCCTGTCAAGTATTGTGAGGTTGAGTGAGAAACCATCTGATCTGTACAGGATGATAGGAGCTACTAGTGACATGGCAAGTCAGTGTCACGCAAGGTAAGGGAGGCCTTTTCCGGGCCTGGAGAGGCATCTGATGGTGCTTAGTGCTCCTTGTGTGAAGGCCAGTCAGCAGGACAAGTATGCAGATGTACCCTCTGTATATGATGTGAAAGTAGGTTTGAACCGGTATCTCAACTATCAGAGGAGTATTGAGGGGTGAAAAAAAAGCCTGTCTAGTAGGATTGACATCATGTGTTGTGGCATCTTCTAGACTGGCATTGTCCAGCGCATGAGTTCAGTCTTGGGAGTTGTGAAGGATACTACTTTCTTTTTAGCTTTCTATGGTAAAGAGCACCCAAGGCCTTGTAGCCTTCGGATATCCATTCTGGAGGAGGACAAGCCAACTGTCACTGCAAAGGCATCCATGTAGGAAAATATTAGGCCACTTGCGATAGGGAAGTGGCGGATTGGTAAATAGATGATGAAAAGAATGAGGGAAATTGGAAATCCTGGGAAACTATGGGGGAACCTTGGGGAACCTTGGGGAACCATGAGGGGTGCAGACTGAGACCAGCATGAATCTGTTGGTAGCTCTCAGAAATATAAGACAACAAATCTTTCTCAGGAGAAATGACTTTATCTAGGATACTATGTAAGAATTAACGGCCTTGGTAGCATACCTTTTGTAGAGAGTGGTAGAGGAGATGTTATTAAAGTCTCCTTTCATGTCAACAAAGAGGGTTATGACCTTCATTTGGAGATGAAAGGATGTTTGTACCTCCTAGGACTCTGTAGCACCAGCATCAAAAGTGCTCAGGCTAGGGAGGAATCCACATTGGTACATTGAAATGAGGATGAGTCAGTGAGCTGGGAATAACAGTCTGTTTGCCATAATCCTATCCTGGATTTTGGAGATCATTTCTAGAAGGACTATGATCTTGAAAGATGCTGGGCTATTATCATTGGCCTTGCCAAGCTTCTCCAGTACTATACCCTTTGCTCTCTTAAGAGAGGGGTGGTAGAAACTAAAGGTAACAAGATGATTGAGGAGAGATATTATGATAAATGAGGTTAGTTTGTATACTCCCTTCAATACCAAGTGACAATATCTTAATGCTTTTTTTTGGCTTTTTTTTAATCTTCAATTGTATTCCTTATTTAAGGTATACTGTCCACTTGCTGCTCAATACACTATGGCTGATGCACTCACCTCCGCCCCTACGCTAGCCCCCAAGCAGGACTCCATTGCCATTACAACCACAGCGAAAGAAAAAACCACACCAAATCTTTCGCCGAGCTTCAATCTCATTGGCCCACAACCAATTCTCACCGCTTCCTCTAACACTTTTAAAGACTTTTCATCAACAAATCATCCTCTATAATTTGTTTTCTTCTACCTTTATCAACTGAGTTCATCACCCGTCCCCTCTGATGGCCCCCAGAGGCAGAGGAAGAGGCAGAGGTACCACAAACCCTCTTGCCACCCCTTTCAACCCCAGCCCACGCCCACAACAACACTCCTCACCAGCAGACACTGATATAGAAGAGGGTTACCCCTCTCCTGTCCAGACTGTTGTCAATACCAGCAACCCTCCAGGCTCTGAGCCTGGCGAACACCCTCTTTCTTTGGAATACCTCGATGGAATCACTGATAATCTCTATGAGAGACAACACGATGCCGCCAGAAACATCAATCAAATGTCAGACTCCGTTGCCGTTACAACCACAGCGAAAGAAAAAACCACACCAAATTTCTTGCCGAGCTTCCACCTCATTGGTTGACAACCATTCCTCACCGCTTCACCCTTTCACTTTAAAGACTTTTCAACCACAAATCATCCCCCCTCATTTGTGTTTTATCACCTTTATCAACTGAGTCCCATTTCCCAACCCTCTGATGTCTAATAGACGTAGGGGCAGAGGGAGGGGTGGTGCAAACCCCTTTGCAGCCCCCTTCAACCCACCCATCCCACCTCCCAACCCAGCCTCGCCTGAGGACACACGCATGGAGGAAGAACCAGGCTCTCCAGTCCAGACTGTGCCTGCTCCCGCCTCTACCACCTCTACAGAAGATCATCCTTCCATCCCTACATATGCACCAAGGCCTTTGGCTGAAGGCATTTCCAACACCAACCTTGGCATTTCACTTCGTACTCAACACCTTGAAGATGGCTTCCAGGCCCTGCAGAAACACCTCATAATGGTTCAAAATCGCCATATTACAGACATCCAAACACTTCAAGGCCAAGTTGCGCACCTCACCTCTCAGGTTGAACACCTGCAGTACCAACTCCACCACCAACAACCCCCCCCACCACAACAAACCACCTTGCCCGCCCCACCACAACAACAAACCTGGGCCCAAAGAGCTACCAAAGCAGTCCCAGTCAAATCCTCTACCACTCCACCAGCCAAAACTTCAACCCCAGCTGTTTTGACCAAACGCGACCGTACCATTGTCATTGAAAGAGATGGCTCTATCCTACCTGATACCACCAACCCCCTCACCATTCGCGATGCAATCAACAATGCAATCAAGAAACCTCTTATTGCAAGAATAGAATTCACCACCAACCACCATGTCCTCCTCCTCACCAAGGATAACACACCTGCTACCTCTGTCCTCAAAGCGCATCGTTCTGCCATTGAGGAAGCAACTAGAGCCACCATCCCTGCAGCCATTGGCCTCAGAAAAGACGAAATCTGGCACAAGGTCATCCTCCATGGCGTCCCCACATCCTCCACCTTTTCCACTATTCAATCTGAGATTGAAGAATTCAACCCAGGCACCCACCTCCCACGCCCTCCTAGATGGCTCACCACCCCAGCCCAACGTCAGGATAAAGCAGCATCAGCTATGGTCCTCACTATTGCCGGCAAAGACTCCACAGATAAAGCCCTCAGCAGAGGCCTCTCACTACTTGGGAAGCAGTTCAAAGTGCAACGCTACTTGTCCTTTGGTCCTGATACCCAATGCACCAAATGCCTGGCCTTTGGCCACCACCCTTCTCAGTGTACCGGCACCCAACATTGCAGCATCTGCTCCATGGAACACCCAGCACACCTCCACACCTGCGGCAGATCAGATTGTCCTACCAAGGGCAAAGCATGTTTGCATACCACCATCAAATGCGTCAACTGTGGCGATTCCCACCAGGCTACTTCCAAGGAATGTCCCACATACCTTAAGGCACACCAAGCGGCAACTGAGAGAAGGAACAGGGCTGTTTAGGGTTTTTACTTTTGTTTCCTATATTTGTTAGGCATTTGGCGGCTTGGAGGATTTCCTTTTGTCATTATGGCTCATGAGCTGGCCCAATCGAACGTTGCTACCTTTCAATATGAGACGGGATATCTGACCGGCACCCTTGCGTGGTGTAATTTTTGTATGTTAGTTAGCTTCATAGCCGCCACGGCTCCATAAGCGTAATGAGATATAATAATAATAATAATAATAATCAATCAAATGTCACACCACCTCCAAGCTCTTAAAGCCCATATGTTGGTTGTCCAGGAACGCCACATCAAAGATTCTCAAGAACTTAAAGACCAAGTTGCCACTCTCACTACTCAAGTCACCGCCCTTCAGGCTCAGCTACAACAACACCCTAACCCCCCTACCACTACCCCCCTACCAGCACCCCCACCTCAACAGACCTGGGCCCAAAAAACTGCCTGGGCAGACCCGGCCAAACCCTCTACCACCCCACCAGCAAAAGCTTCCACCCCTGCTGTTTTGACTTAACACGACCGTACCATTGTCATTGAAAGAGATTGAACCCCTCTCCCAGAAGACACCAACCACCTCACCATCCGCGTTGCTGTCAACACAGCAATTAAAAAGCAATGGATTTCCAACATAGAGTTCACGCCCAACTACCATGTCCTCCTAATCACCAAGCATAACATTCCTGCCTCCACTGTCCTCAAAGGCCATCGCTTTGCAATTGAGGAAGCCATTAGAACTACCGTTCCTGCTGCCAATGGCCTCAGAAAGGATGAAATCTGGCACAACGTCATTATCCACAGCATTCCTACTACCTCCACCTTCCCCACTGTGAAAGCTGAGGTTGAAACCTTCAACCCTGACACACACCTCCCCCGCCCTCCATGGTGGCTCACCACTGATGCCCCACGCAAGGATAAAACAGCTTCTACCATGGTCCTTACCATTGCCGGCAAAGACACAACAGACAAAGCCCGCAGGAGATGCCTCTCACTCTTTGGAAGGAAATTCAAAGTACAACGCTACCTCACCTTTGGTCCTGACACCCAATGCTCCAGATGCTTGGAATTCGGACACCACCCTTCTCAATGCACCAAAACCCCCCACTGCGCTATCTGCTCCCAGGAGCACCCAGCCCACCTTCACACTTGTGGGAGATCAGATTGCCCCACCAAGGGCAAACCGTGTCTACACACTACCATCCTCTGCCTCAACTGTGGCAACAATCACCTGGCCACCTCCAAGGAGTGTCCCACTTACCTTCACGCACACCAGGCAGCGACTGATAGGAGGAACAGAGCAGCTTAGGTTACAATTACTTGTATTTCCTTTATTTGTTAGGCTACAGGCGGGTAGGAGGATTTCCTTACTAAATTGTGGTTTGCGTTTTGGCCGCGGGTGCCCACTGGAAAGTTGACACTATGATATAGGAGATGGGATTACGGATGGGCATGTTTGTTGCCTTGAATATTTGTTTGTTAGTGCCGCTTCATAGCCTCTGGCTCCATAAGCGAGACAATGATAAATCATAATAATAACAATAATAGCCCCCAAGCAGCCAGAACAAAAAGCATCATGAATCCCTTCAATATTGACTACTAGGTGCCCAGTCCATAGGCCTCACAACTTGAATAGGAAATGGTCTCACCTAGAGTGCCTGACTCCAATATCCTATGCAGTTGAAAAAGGTTCCCTGCTCCGCGAACTTGTGCTATATATGAATGATAAAGACTATAAACATGAAGTCCTGCAACCTATCAAAATAAAAGATGCTCTACAACCTAACAGTGGCCACAACCTGTGGCAAAAAGCCCTCCCAGACAACCTAAACTCCAACCATACAGCCGCAGTCCAAACACACCAGCTGTAAATGTATCTATAACTAAGAGGGATATACCTGGTGAAGGTGGTGGGAGACCAAAGGAAAAGTCCAGGTGGAATGCAAAAGGACTCGTAGTAAGGAACAGAGACCCATACAATCCAGGCCCGCAAATCCAGACGCGACACCCAAAGGATGCAAAATATCGATAATATAGTATTAAGATGCCAGTGGATCCGACCATAAAAAAGGTGCTGAAATCAAACATAACTGCATCAACTATTGGTAATCGAATTCATGTCTGCCGCAGCAGACCCCTGGTGGAGGTCCAGATATTTTACCTCATCTCTCATATAGTACCTTGTTCTACAAGAAACAGGGTCTCATAATAGATGGGATATCACTGATTGTTGACTGAAGGGAAAGGGTGAGATAGAACACAAAATCCTGCTGGGAGTTCGCGTGTACTGCAAACATTCTGCGCAGCCATCTGTTGTATAGGAAGCAAGGAGAAAGGTAGGAATGTGTAGATTGAAGCTGTACCAGAACCCAAGTGAAGGAAAGCTTCAACACATAAAATAAGATAAAGAGGACCTTGAGAGAGGATGAGAATGGTTGTTACTGTTAGGCCAAAGTCATTGCCGGAGAAGAGTAAAGGGCCTGCGAAAGTGTGAGATTCCTATATTAAGAGTTAATTTCATGTACGAGAAAAATAGAGTGGATGGTAGATTGACAACATCTTAAGAGGTTTTCTTTTTCCTTTTCTGTTTTTTTTTTTTAATCTTCAATTTTATTCTGTGTTTAAGGTATACCATCCAATTTCAGCTCTACTTACTATAGCAGAAGTACTGTTAGGCATATAGATATCAAAGACACAAAGTGCACAGACCTCATGGTAGGGTAACTGTGCACAGATCGTCGATTTTCTAGGGAGCCAACACCCCCCCTCTGGCCCCTTAGGGAGCCTGCACATCATTAGCGAGATTCTGAGAAGTTGCATCCTATAACTAAAATGTCAGATCAAAGAATCCCACCTGATAACACCAGATACGTCACCACTATTGGCCCAACTGCACACTGTTCATGGGATACATGGGACGGGACCTTTGGCGACATCTGCGAAGTGGAGTGGAGGTAATCCATGGGAGGAGCTTTGAGATAGTAGGCGTTAAGCTTAGGCTGCCTAAACTATAGTCTGCAAGTGACAGGACATATTTGGCGAAATACTCCAAGAGGATGTCCTAGTAGAGAGGCTATTAAGGACATGCCGAATCTATCCATACCCTTGCAAGATTGGCTGCATATAGGTGGGTCCTTACAATAGGACCCGTCTACGGTGGCTGGAGCACGGAGGGAAACCATGCTTAAAAAGGGAAACCTAGAGAAGTCAGAGACCCTTGAGACTGTGAAATGTTGGGCTCTGACTAGCAATTGGCACGAGGGGGCCTGGAATGAACCTGATTACTTCATGACTGAAGACGCTACTGGAATGATAGTAAACAAGACTAAAGTAACATAATAGTCTATGCGAACAACTCAGTTGCAGACTGCAGTTTGGTACCACAAATAGCGTAGTTATCTCAGCGGAGGAATACTATTCCATAACTGTGAAAGGGTATAATACGTTTCAGAGTCAAACAGATCTCGCAATTATAAGATTCTAGATCTTCATGTATTCAAACAATCCTGGTACTTGAAGACATGGTATTTAGAAGTAGTCCGCGAACACGCAGACGCTGGATATAAATGTTGGAGTGCCTTCCGAGCTTTAGAGACAGAATCAAGTAATGGAAAGAGATCTTATCTATATAAAATCATTTACAAATATAAATCTCTTTTATTTTTCCTTTTTCCTTTTTTTTTTTCTTGCTTTTTTTCTTTTTTTAAATCAATTTTACTTAGTATGAAGGAACAAGGTCGCGTCAGCACAAGCTATGTGGACCTGAACTTCCACCCCTGTACCAGCTCAAAAAGGCTAAAGAAAAACAGTCAAACTAAAGGCAAGTCGGTGTAAAAAACTCTCCAATACCACAGCCGCTACAGTGCAGATAAACCCAAAACCTGGACAGATGTACGACATAAGAGAAATCCCAAAAGCCCCACTGTGAAACAACCAGAACCACAGAAAGAAACCCCAAACAAGTGAAAACCGATAAACTGAATCCTAAGGAACACCATATGGGCTAAGCTAAGCAGATATACTAAGGTCGCTATGAAAGAGCTGGCCCTGAGCACTAAATCGGATAAATGTATCTATGCAAAACTGCTTGGCAACAGGGGCAAGGGTAACAAAAGTAAGAAGAAGGCTAACCGAAGTGGGAGGAAGACATGTGGCAGGGTTCAGGAACTCTCAGAGGTCCACCAGAAAACTGGGCCTGGTGGGGAGGCTGGCAGCAGAAGTGCCATCCAGGAAGAATTGGTAGTAAGGTACCAGCTAGAGGGGGTAGTACTGGTTGGAGACCAGCAGAAAGTATAGAGGGCAGTAAGTTGCCTGCTAGGTCGGGGTGGTAGCAGTAGTCTGCTAGCCTGTAATAGTAGTAGGGTGCCAGCCGATCGCAACTGGGAAAGTATGGAGGAGGGGTAGACCTAAGTATCAAAATAACGGTCTGAATCGTGTTCTTGTCCTGCTAGGTGGCCCCTAAGGAAACCGCAAGGTAAACCAGGGGCCATATTCCTGTGTCTCTCATGTAGTCCATTTTTCTCCAGGAGATAGTATCAGTTAGTGGATAGAATACCACAAGCCGAGTGAGTAGGAAGGATAGGAGGAGGGTGGCGTAATCAACCGTAGCCTGTTGAGAAGACCCGACATAGCTCCGCAGCTTATTTAGGGGAGAGATACGGGAGTCCATCGTAAATGTGTACTGCAAACCGTGTTCCCAGCCATCTGAAGTCATGAAAATAGGGAAACCTGACCAGGCGAATGCAAAGTGAGGGTCAGCAAAAGGGGGGTAAGTGCAGTACCCGGCATCCTGCGATGCCAGAAGAGGAGTACGAGTTGTCCCAAGAGGATAAACCTTGCAGGGAGAGGGATGAAACCAAGGACCCAAAGTCCAGAAAGATGGATAGAGATAGCCTGCACCCCCCTCAGAGGGAGGTTGCAGACAAAAAAGTGGTGATAGTTCAGTGTGGTATTGAGTCTGTCTTGATTAGGAAATAAATTTCAATCACCAGAGGTGTAGCGGAGATGGAGAATGTACACATATAAATCTTGACTTTACCTATTTTATAAAGACAAACCTGCATCGACGGATTCACCAATCAAATATTTGGCCTACATCCCCATATTATACTAGAGTTTGGTTTCTGCCTAACAATATCTTGATAGTTCTCCTGTTACCAAGGCTCACTATATGAACCATAAGTTCTCTTCAAACTCCACCCGCAGCTCTTGCTCCGATTACATTTTCAAAGCAGCCCACTATCCCATCTATATATATACATATTCGAAGAAATATTTGCGATCCAGCTCCTCGAAATTGAAGCAAGATATAAACAAGAAGCCGCGTGGTTCACAATACCTTTCGGGATCCCAACAAGGGATCCATTTAATTGTATATATTGTACCAGAAATGGTTGGAACTTCGAGTGCAGTTCTCGCAAGTCGGAAGACCTTGTCGATTGGAGTACCCAGTACTGTAAAGAGAAGAAACGAGGCACAGTTAGCCAAGGGCCATGCAACCCCTCGGCTGGGGCCTAGGTACTCATATATGTACTTCAAGTACATTCTAAGCCTTCAGAAAAGTGAAATCCAGGTTCTAACCCCCGAATCGTATCGCCCAAACCCTTCCATACCGTCCCTAAAAGAATACCTCTTATAACAACTAAAATTTATCAAATTCCACAAACTTTTTGGAGGACATCGAGAATATTGGCACCACGTACCAGACCCAGAATCCAACGCCACAGTGTTAAGATTAAAGTTATCACAAAAACCTTTCAAATAGATGGCAGAGATACCAAATCATCTAAGAGAACCAGGAGAGATTACAGAAAGAGAACCGCTAGATACTCAGCCAAATATCTCTGATGATGGGAGTTCAGCCTAGTTTGCACACGTCTCATCCTCTAGCAACACCCCCCATTTCTCTCAGTCTCCATCTGTTACCTCAGGTTTTCGAAAGGCTGATATTCTCCAGGGCATACAATGTTCCAGCATTTCTAGTACACACTGGATATCAAGATCAGAGACCCCTAAACCTTGAAAGGAGGACAAGGCCAACTTAAAAGATTTGGCTGAAGGCTTATGGATAACTCTCATGCGAATTCGGTGTGATATGAAAACTTCTAACAACTCCACCAACATCGCCTTTAACAGGCTTACAGGTGCAAGTCAAGAGAATACACTAAAGTTGATGGATGTACCATGAAAACTGGAGGACGGACAGCACCTCGGCAATAATAAGATAGCGATATTATTGATACTGTGAACCGCAGTGGAATCCGAGGTCAAGGATATACAGGCAGCGATAATTTGCAACATGGTGGCTACACTGGCCAAACAGGATCAATGGGAGCAAGCCCCTGAAAATGTGACTACCTAGTTGCATGCTACTCTAGGTCAGCAGGAACAGAAAGCCATTGTACGAGACTAAACTCGTGGAAAATTGGTGTCAGAACTCCGCAGCAAGTTCAACCTCTTCCGTGACCAAACAGTGGAGCGAGATAATGGCTGCATAACATTATTGACAAACATAGACGATGGCTTGAAAGAACAAGCTATGAACATACACAGGTTGCAAAGACAGCAGAGGAAAATGGCTGAAGACACCTGTGAACCCGCCTAGTTCTTGGTAAAGACCATAAATGATTTAGCGGATACAACAAAGCGACTAACGAGACCAGTCTTGGCACCACTACATTCAGTCCCAGAAGAGGGAAATGATGAAGACTACTACTCCCCACCTACACGTAGGGAAAAGAGGAAAGGCAAAGAGGCCGCTGATGCATCTCCACAGGGGCACAAATAGGTGACCCTGAGGACCTAGATAATGGCGATAACCATGATGGGGATAGAGGAAGGAGGAGAGGAAGTTGTAGCGGTGGTAAGCGAGCAAAAACACCTGATCAGTCTGGTATTGTAGAAATAGTTGCCAACACGATGGTGGTAAACATTAAGCGACCACCATAACCGCCCCCATTCTTGGAGTCCTCATCAACCCAAGAGATGTATGTCCAGATTACGAAGTATAACGACTATTGCGAAAGAAACCTGTGGATGTGTGACTATACCCAAGAACGAGTCATGTACATGCTCAATCGTACCAAGGGAGACATAGTACTTCCATATACCATATTGTATAGGAAGGCTGTAGATGGACTTCAGGGGAAGACCCAACAGCCAGAGTTGGCTACATGGACCCAGTTTGAACATGACATGATCAAATGTTTCGTCCAAGTAGAAACTGAAAGACAAGCGCTACGTGGCATAAAGCATTTTAAGTGCGAGGAGAATATTGTACTGTTTTTGACGTTTATGCATAACCTCAGTATTAGAGTAAGCATGACGGGAGAGTCCTAGCAGAAAAAAGTTGAAAAAGAACTCTACGAACAAATGGTCTGCTGCTTGCCAGCATTACAACATCTTACAGATCACAAATGGGAAGTGGCATTGAGGATAGTTTTCCACTCCGAAGAAGAAGCATTGCTCGTACGAAGGAAGCTGGAAAGAGACCAACTAGCCAAGCTACGAGAAGTCCTTGAAGTCAAAAGAGAAGACCGATGGGACTCAAAACTAAAGAGACAAAGGACTAATAAACCTTATGTCAAGGGAGGTAATGCCCTAGTATGAAAACAGGAAACGAGATGATAAGCCGGAAAGGCCAAAAAGGAAGATAGAAGGTGTGGCAAAAACAAGCTACACAAACTTATGCCAGGCTCATACCAGTATCCCGCAAAGTATAATAGACACTTGGAGGTGGGGAAATAATTGTACATATTTTGGAAAGAAAAACCATACATATCAAACGTGTTGGAGAGATGCCTATATATCGGCGGCAATGGTCAGTTCAAGACTGATAAAAATAGGAGCTCATCATGCAAGATCAGCTATTGTCAAGGCTGAATTAGCATGCAGGGTGGCCAGTATCCAGCGACCAGCCTAAACAAATAGGATCCGGGAACTGTCGGACAATGAAGAAAGGACCTAGGTCAGTTCACCGGCACTCACTGTGACAGCTCTTGGGTAGTTATCCTCCATATGTAGCTAGAATCGAAACCAGAACCCCCTTTGGCTGGAGTGTATTAGGTACAGAATACGACAGTGATCGAGTAGTGTGTGTGCAACTATAAGAGTCGAAACTCAAAATTATCAAAGCGGCATGAAGCAAGTCTCCTCTTGCAAGTTCAAAGCAAGTAGGCTCCAGGTGAAGGGACCCCACGATACACTTACGAGCTCGAATACAAGGAATCAATATATGGAGAGTCTGGATCAAAAGAGAGGATTGTTATCATGTCCACATAGCCTGAGAGCCAATAGTACAAAGTTCTTAGAGTCACCTGGTGGCTGCCTGCTACTCATGTGCAAGCAGGTTGCTATACTGAAGAAGTTGGGAGATAGCAATACAAGATCTACTTGATAAGAATACACAACGAGAGGACAAGCGACATGGGCTATTCCCCCTACCTCATGAGTCTGAGTCATATTATATGTATGTACGGTCCTGCCTTCTGGCCTGAGTGTGGTGCAGGGATGTACCGCTTTGGTGTACACGGCTCCTCTGAGGTAGCTGGATGGATAACTAAAATCCTAAGGGAAAGAATCTATGAATGCAGGAACCCCAAACCTGTGGAGTAAAATGGCTAATAACTATGTGAAAATCTGCTATAAGCCAAAGTTTGGCATATCAGGATAAGGCATCGAGCCAGAGAACTAGTCCTGCGCAAATTGCGTATTGGTGAAATCCCGCTTAGTATGTAGACCCAGATTGTTAGAGCTAAAGAGTTACTAGTTTGTCTGATAAGACTTCAATGGTCGAAACTATGCCACCGTAGTAACAAACATTTTGTTACCTACACCCAATACCAATGATGCCTAAATGCAAGAACCAGTAAACTCTAATCCGCGCCAAGTACGGGGAGTTAGAAGCTTCTAAACTAAAGTGATATAAGTGTCAGGAGGGGAGCGCTTACCTCTACATAAATGATAATAAGCATACAAAGTTAAAGTCCTGTTAGACACGGGATCAAATGTATTCCTAACAAATAAGGACCTAGTTGAAGACCTTCGCGTTCTCATAGTAGAATGCGAAAATGCAGTTGATATCTACGGCTTTGATGAATCATCAGCCACCTCAGAAGGGAAGTGTTATACCCTGCCTATAAAGTTGGAAATAGGAAAAAACAGACACATCTCAGTAGTGTCGTGTGAAGTGACTAAAGCAGGTCATTATGGAATGATAATTGCGCTTGGTTGGTAGTGTCGTAAACACCCAATATCTCGCATAGAAGATGCAGAGAATTGGACCTCCTTCGCAAAAGGTTGTGAAAACGGTGTGGAAGAAGTTGAAGGAATAGCAGATGTGTTCGAACATGACAAATCTGGCCCTTGGAATCCAAAGGATTGTCGTATTGGAAGAATCGTAAGCATCGTAAATAAGGTGGAACTGGAATAATTACGAAAAGAATAGGGGTATTTCAAGCACTTGTTTGAAGCCCAGACGGCAGAAAAACTAGCCCTGAGACAAACCTTTAATCATGGGATCAAGTTGATTTCATGGACAGCTCCTCCATGTGGACCAATATTTCCACTATCAGAAAAACAGCTAAAGGCGTGAAGAGAATTCTTAGAAACGATGATCAAGCAGGGGAAAGTTACATGAAGTCAGTCGCCAGCAGCATCACCTATATTATTCGTACCCAAACCCAATCGAAGACTACGCCTAGTTGTAGATTACCGAAATCTGAAAAAGATTACTATCCTCCATAAATATCCACTTTCACTAATGTCCGATCTCTGTGACCCAGTACTAGATGCCAAGATCTTCACCAAGTTAGACCTTAAAGGCGGCTACCACTGGATTAGGATCAGGGAAGGATATGAATGGAAAACATCTTTCTGGACAAGATATGGGCACTATGAATATAAGGTTATGCCATTTGGATTGTTCAATGCTCCAGCAACTTTCCAAGATATGATGAACCAAGTATGGAAAGAATACTTAAATGTTGGAATGGTGTGTTATCTTAATGATATCCTGATATATTTATGGGATGAAAAGGAACACAGCGAAGCTGTTAAAATGGTTTTACAAAGTCTATCAGACTTTCAATTGGCAGTATTGCTAAAATTGTCAACCTTCCAGAACAAAGAGGTAGAATCCCATGCCTATATTATGGCGGTTGATTGGATATCTATGAGCACTTGCAAGTTGGAATCAATAGTAGTTGGGAAACCACCTAAGTTAGTTAGAGATATCCAAGTCTTTATTGGATTCGCAAATGTCTACCAACCATTTATAAAAAATCTCTCTGCTATTTGCAAACCCATAACCGAGACATTACAAGAAAATCTAAAGCATTTCAAATGGGGAGCAGAGTAGAATATGACTTTCGAGGACCTCAAGTACTGGTTCACTATGGCCCCCATACTCTACCACCTTTTTCCTAAAAGAAAAATAGTGGAAGAAACTGACGCTAGCAATTTCGAACTCAGTTGTATCCTTGCTCAATGCTTTGAGAAAAAGCTACCTTCAGTAGCATTCCATTCACGAAAATTAAACTCAGCGAAGTGCAATTATGAGATACGCGATAAGGAACTTCGCGCAATCCTGGAAGCATTCAAAGAAAGGAGACATTATGGGATCCGCACAGAAAAACCCTTTACAGTCTTTACCAACCATCAAAACCTACAATACTTCTACTCCTCAAAACTCTGGAGTGGCAGACAAATTTGATAGGCTCAGAAGTTGGTAGAATACAATTTTTATATTGTATACCGACCAGACATGAAAGGCAGAAAGCCTGAGAGATTAAGCAGATGGCTGGAGTACCGTCCCAAGGAGAGAGCTATGCATCGCAAACAAGAATTTTGAAACCGGACTTTCTCAGTATCACTAGTAGCAAGGGTAGGCGATGAAGGTGAAGACTGAGATGGAGAAAGGGATAGGGATTTAGAACCTGGAAGAGGTGGAAAGGAACCCGCTATTAGGATTAAAAGATTGTGCAAAATGGCCTACTTGCCAATGAAGGGCTCAAGAATGGTGGCAGGACGTGACCTGTACGCCATAGAAGATAACATTATCCCAAAATATAGGCAAGCATTAATAAGGGCCGGAATAGCCATGTGGCTGCATGAAGGAAGTTATGGAAGAGTTGCTGCAAGAAGCGGATTGGCGATTCGAAGCGGAATCTGCGGCGGAGCAGGAGTAATCACTGCTGATTATACCGGTGAACTGAAGGTTGTACTTTTCAACCATAAAGATATGAACTGTCAGATAAGAATAGTTGATCGAATAGCTCAACTGGTGGTAGAAAAAATCAATACCTCAGACATGATGGAGGAAGATGACTGGGAAGAAACAGAATATAGGACCAAAGGATTCAGGAGCTTTGATACAGCGACAAGATCTTTAAGTATCAAAGAATGGGACCCTAGCATCAGCTACCAACAGGCATTGGCGAAAGACAAAGAACACTGGTACGGTATTTCAGAAGTACCAGAGAAATTTCTAATGTCAAGCCCTATTATCCTACAACAAGGTATGCCGGAGTTTAATCCTGAATTGTTAAGCGAGATACAGGGAGCTGTCAAGGTGGATCTGAGGTGGAGACAATGGAGGGAAGAACTCATACGGCTACAAGATGAAGGAAAAGATTTCCCCAAGGATTAGACCTTAACCAATGATCTTCTATCTTATAAGTAAAGACTATTTGTACCAAATAGTCAGGGGCTATATACCAAGATCATAGAAGGATATCATGATGCAAAAGTTGCCTGACATTTCGGACAAGAAAGAACCTTGCAGATCATGATGCAGTACTTCTACTAGAAAGGACTTGCAGAATGGATCAACGACTATGTACGATACTGTAATGAATGTCGATCTAATAAATTACCTAAACACGCTGAGTATCGATTTCTGCAACCACTGCAAATACCCTATGCAGCAGGGGCCGCTATCTCCGTGGACTTCATCATGCAACTACTAGAGTCGCAAGGAGGGGCTCAAATATTAGTAGGTGTTGATAGATTTACGAAGATGGCACATTTCAATGGACTACAGACGTTGGCTACCGCCAAAAATGTTGCAAGCTCATTCCTGAAAGAGGTCATGAGGCAGCATGGCCTGGCAACCAGAATCTTGCCAGATATATGCACAAAGTTTGCAGGAGAATTCCAGGAATTATGTTGCAAAGCGCTGGAAATTAAGCAAAGAATGTCAATAGCTTACAACCCTCAAACTGATGGATGAACAGAAAGTACCAACTAAGAGCTAGAAGGATACCTGGAAGGTTTTGTCAACTATGATCAGGATAACTGGTACTAGCTACTACCACTAGCTGAACATGCCTGTAACAACTCTACGGCCAACGGTAAGGGGATGTTACCATTTTATTCGAACTACAGATTCTATCCACGGACAGAGTGGAGGAAAGAGCCTCAAGCTCCAAATCACGGAGTAACACTCTACCCGAATAGGATTAAGACAGTACATGAACAAGCCTCAGGGTCACTAGAAAAGACAAGGGATCGAATGTCGAAATATTAGGACTGGAAAGCTGGAGAATAGCCAGATTTTAAAATATTAGAAAAAGTAAAGTTAAATGAAAAGAACATTCGTATCCAACCGAAATCAAAAAGGCTAACTCCAAAGGTTCATGGTCCTTTCCAAATCTTGGAGCAACGCAGATCACGAGCATTCTAGCTCAAGATATCCGACTGATGGAATATATGTCCTATATTCCATGTTACCCTACTAGAAGCCTATCGCGCATCAATTCATGACAATCGTCCACAACCTCGTAGAGAACTGGAAGACATTGAGGACGATCTACAATATGAGGTAGCAAAAAAGGTAAGAAGTGAAATTCGGTCTTACAGAAAATGAGTACATGGTTACTATCAAGAAAAGTGGGAACTGTGGTACTTCGTCAAATGGCCTGGGTGTTGGGAAGATGAGAATACATGGGAGCTAGCCACCGGTGTGGAAAATGCGTAGGAAGTTGATGAAAGTTTTCATAATAAAAATCTGGACATGCCAGTAAGGGCAGAAGTAACATAGTCAGGAAATGGTTTTCCTACCATGGCCAAGTAAACGTGGCAGGTTTTTAACCCTCACCACACTATGTCTTAAAATATATTTAGAAAATTTATAATGGTTATATAGGCATTCGAGGCGAAGCCTGGTAAGAGGGAGCTCATGTTAGGTATATGGAAATCTGTGACAAAAAGTGCACAGACCTCACAGTGGGGTAACTGCGCACAGACCCTTGATTTTCTGGACGGGGAACACCCCTCTCCAGCCGCCGTATGGGTCCCGCACGTCATTACGGAGATTTTGAGAAGTTACGTCCTATAACTAAATTGTTATATCAATGAAGCCCACATTTTAACACTATATACATCGCTCCTGTTTGTCCAACCAGATGCCTTTTGCAGGCAGTAGGGGAGGGGACCTTTGGTGACATCTGGGAAGTGGAACAGAGGATATCCGTTAGAGGCGTATTGAGATAGCAGGCTTCAAAGTTAGTCTTCCTAAACTATGGGCCACAGGTGACAGAACATCTTTGGAGAAATACTCTAAGAAGATGTCCCAGTAACAGAGGTTATTAAGGATATTCCAAATCCACCAATGCCCTTCTGAGATCAACTGTATGTTGGTAGGTCCTTGCATTGGGACCCCTCTACGGAGGCTGGTAGAGCAAGGTGAAGTACGCTTGGAAAGGAAGGCCTAGATTAGTCAGAGACTCTTAAGATATTGACATGTTAGGCTTGGACTTGCAATTGGTACTAGGTGGCCTAGCATGAACCTGATTACTTTATGACCGAAGAGACTACTGGAACGATAGTCAATGAGACTAAAGTAATATAATAGTTTATGCAGACAACAAAGTTGAAGACCGCTGTTGGTTACAACCAATAGTGCCCTCATCTCAAGGGAGGAATACTATTCTGTAAGTGTGAAAGGGTGGGATAAGTTTCAGGATCAAACGGTGCTCCCACTTATATGATTCTGGACATTGGCATATCAAAACCACATTGATACATCAGAGGCATAGTAGTTAGAAGGTGTCTGCGAACACTCAGACATGGGATATAAATATTGAAATATCTTCCTAGCTTGACAGATATTATCAAGCACTAGAGAAGAGATCTTATCAATATAAAATTATTTACCCATATAAATCTTTACTTTACCACTTTTGTCGAAGTGAGCCTCTTTCGGCAGATTCTCCGATCCAAGATTTGGCGTATGTCTTTCAGTTATACTAGAGTTTGGCATCTGCCTAACTGGCACTCACCTCCTTCCCTCTGGCAGTCTCTAAGCAGCGAGAAGAAAAGCTATCATGAAGCCCTTCAATATCGACAACCAGGTGCCCCACTCAGAGATCACAAGACTTGAATATGCAAGAGTCTCAACTAGAGTCCCAGACTCTAACAGGCCATCCCGTCGGAAAAGCTCCCCCACCTGCATAACTTGTAGTATATCGAACAGTAAAGACTGTAAAAGAACAGCCCTGCAACTCATCAAAATAAAGAAAACTCTGCACCGCGATAGTGGCTACCACCTGTGGCAAAAAGACCACCCAAGCAACCTAAACTCCAACTATACAGCTGAAGCCCAACGCCACCTGCAATGAATATATCTATGGCCAATGGAAATATACCTGGTGAAGGTGCTGAGAGACAGAAGGGAAAGCCCAAGTAGAAGGTGAAAGGACTCATGGCAAGACACCGAGACCAGTGAAATCCAGGCCAGAAAACCAGGAGGTGACACCCGAAGGACGCTGAATTAAAGATAGTGACTGGCAGAAGAGTACTAGTTGATCCAACTGTAAGAAAGGAACAGAAACCAAACACGACTATTTCAACTCTCAGTAATCATGTTCATGTCTGACTAGGCAGTCCTCAGATTGTAGACAAGAGGTTTTCCTGCATCACTCATGTAGTCCTGTTTTCTACACGAGATAGTGTCACTTACTAGATAGGATACTAATGTATGCTGACCAGAGGGCAACAGACAGATCGGCTAAGATGCCTGTTTCAAGTTCTCGCGTACTGCAAACTGTATTCTCTGCCATCTGTTGCATAGGATGAGAGCAGTCGCTTACTGTGAGGGGAGCCTCACTAAGTAAGGAGAGGGGAGGTGACAGGTAGCAGAAAGCAGTACCGGAATCTACGGGAAGAAATGCCTCGATGCATGAAAAAATGAAAGAGGACAGTGAGAAGCGGATCAGGATTGCTATTACTCTTAGGCCAAAGCCATCATTAAAGAAGAGATGGAATGGAGGGGATCATGAGATTCCTTGCTAGAAGGTTGATTTCAAGTGCGAGGAAAATAGAGGCAACAAAAGATGAACAACATCATCGTGCTCATGATCATATTTATATATGAGCTTTTTCATTTCACCATACTTGTAGTCAAGCTTTCTCAACCAGACAGTGGCAGTTCTGCTTATTCATACTTTGAAGACTATAGCCTGTAAAGGTTAAAGAAGTGAATTGGCTTAGAGATCTGTACTAAGGTTACCATCATAGACTCCAGCTTCTTCAATAACTGATCACAGACTAGTTGACCAGTACTCTGTAATAGCTGCTGTAATATGATATGACAAAACTGCATCCCGCATAGTAGAAATCACCTCATAAATAGCTAACTTAGTTCCTACATCCTGGAGTAGTGATAATATAGTCCACAGGTTGCTTGTATTGTGTAGTTGAATTACTTGCGTTTCAATCCAGGATCGCTCATCTCTTAAAATCTATAAAGCTACATTGCAACTATTTTGCCTGCCAGCAGCTACCCTAGCTGCTATTTACATTTGTGGCTTTTTCCAGGTTAACCTTTTTAAGCCAAAGTTTTGAATTATGAGAAACTCTAAGGCCTAGATATGATATTGTATATGCTGTCATTTAAGTAAATATTTCTTGAACTTTAAAAGTTATGTAAGATCATGATTTGCTGTAGATTGTACTTGTTAGTCTACTATTTTTATAAATGGATATTATCAATAAATTCTAACACTATTAGCTATGACAAATAGAACTACAATTCACCTAAAGCTAGAATTTGCATCTCAACCTCAGCTTTGTATATAAGAGCCACTCTGGACAAATCCTTATTACCTTACTCAATATAAGCCTTTTCGATATTCTCATCGACATTGAAATTCAATTACTTCTTTATAAGAAACTTCAATAATTATTTCCGTCGGCTTTATTTATATATTAGTTCAGTAACTTATATGAGCGAATTATGAGTCTTACCTTGTTTGAATATATTGCTAGAGCTTTGAGCTAACAATTCTGTGCATTCTCACTTATTTTTATGTCTTCAAGGAGTCTGCTGTAATGGTAATTTGGCTGATAGTATTTGACCCTCCACTTCTAAGATTGTGTGAGCTTTCTCTTATACTATATTAAAACTTTTTCTGCTCACCAGATTGCTGAACAGAATTACTTGCTGTATGGTAGAGTTTGTTTTTACAGTTTGATTCAAGCATCTGAAACTTGTAACCAATATACTGGTCTTTTATGGTGGAATTACTCTCAATAGGTACATTACTCATATCAGACATATCTGCTAAGACTGGTTCTGCTAGGTGTTTTTTTGGTGGTCCGCCGCTATGTCGGCTAATTGAATGGCTAACTTCTTTGCATCTGCCAATCGGTGACATTGGTGTCCTTTTTGTGTATTAAATCGTAATCATGGCTAGTAAACTGTAAAGCTGTTAACTAATTTCAAAAGTAATTAAGAATATAATATCATCATAATATGTGCAGTATATATCATATATAAGGGTAATTTTATAGGGTTAATGATAAGACTAGAATTAAGCTCAATTGAATTTATCATATAATTTGTTACAAATTTGATTACAAATAGTTCACAACCTATGTCCTAAATATTTCTTACATGACTAATCATCAAATCAAGTGTGGCTGATCCAACACTATTTATCTATTCTCACTAAAAACCTAACTTTTCTAATTTGAAAGGCTCTACACACAGCTAGCAAATAAATAATAAAAAGCCTAGGTACTAATTTTTCTCTTTTTTCTCTTTATTACCTGGGTTTTTGTTTACACATTGAGGTAGTAGCTGTAGAAGCTATCAATTTTGAAAATAGAGAAATTTCTGGTGTACATTTTGAATGGCTTCAACTATGCATTTGAATAGGCACCATAAATTCAAAACATTATTATCTTTAGTCAGGGTGCCAAAGTGGATGAAAACTAAGAGTTTCTGAAACCTCCATACTTGTACCATAGTTGCACCTAAGGTACTACAACCTCTGAAAATTTGCTGGCTCAGATTTTGGAAGAACTCTGAAGAGTGTCCCTTAGCTCAACATGATTTGATAGTTTAACATAACCTTTTGTGGCTTAACAGAAATTTTTGTGGCTTAACAGAACTTTTTGTGGCTCAACCTTGTTATTTAATATAACAATATCTTTATCTAGTTTACCTTTATTTTTTCCAACTGTACTTATTTCTTAATACCCTTAACAATAATCTTTGAAACTTTAGTTTCATAAGCTTGTATTTTCTCTCCCTTTTTGACATACAACTTTATCTTATTAAATTATTTTTTATCAGCATATATTCTTAGTTAAGGTATAAGAACTTGGATGTAGCACTAGCTATGACATAAAGAAAACATTAATTCCAAACCGCATATAACAAAAGAAATCTTGCACCAATCATAACATCAATCCTCTGGGTGTCTCCAATAGCTGATACCAAATCTCAAAGGAAATAAAACAAGCAAATACATACTCATAACAACAAATAAACAAAAGCAAAACTAAAGTAAACTATAGTGACTGGGCACCCGGGAGCCTAAAACTAAAAGTTGGTAGAGAGAGGGTAGGTAGTGGGGTGCCTTTCTCAAGAGGAAGTATAGAACAGGCAGGTGGTATTCCCAGAGAAAAGCTGATTACTGCTTGGTTGATATAGGCCACCAGGGCTAGGAGCTAGGTTTTATCAGACAAAAGAGGACTGTCCTGCGCTAAATTCTGTAGCATTGGAAGGAGATGTCTTCAGTGCGGGAATCGGGACGAGCCGTGGAGGATATTGTGTAGGAGGTCTTCCTCGTCTTCTTCACAGTAGGGGCAAGTAGGAGTAGAGTCCTCTATAAACTAAGATCGGTGCACTGCAAGATAGCTTTACCCTAATCGCATTTAGAATATCCTACCAGTAGTGAACCGGCCCAGCCCCATGAAGAGATGGGGGGTCAGGCATATGCCATAGTAGTATGAAGATGGTGGGGGGGGAACTGGGTTATCTAGTCATAGAGGAGGCAGGATCGGACAGCTTGCTTCATTTTCCTATATGAGGCCAATGTTCTGTGAGGTGGGAGCTGATCATGGGGAAAAAGAGAGGAGGTAGGGTAGGGGAAGGGACCATTCAACAAGATGAAGGTTAGGGTTCTGTGAGGTATGGCATCAAGTGGGAGTTGCTTCCTTATCAGTGCTGAAGGAATGGGAGTCTTCCAGAGTAGCAGAGCGTACACAGATATCAGTTTTCTGGTGTAGTACCTATGGACTTCGGGAGAGTAGTAGAGAGAGTTGGTAAGGAAGGAGGAGTAGAGGCATGCTGTCATCAGGTTTACTTCTAGAGGGAAACAGACTACTCTAATGGCTGCCTAGTATTGGCGGTAGGTAATGATGAGGGAGAGGAGGGGGAGTAATGACTCGCAGGCTAGCAAGTCCTTGGGTGTAGATGAGAAGTAGTTGGTTACCCATCTCTGAACAGTTCTTCAAAACACTGACATCCTGTCAAGAATTCTAAGACTGGATGAGAAGAAGTACGAGTCCTAAAGGAAGATAGGTGCTACCAGAGAGATGGCATGGGGGTGGCAGAGGAAAGAGACAAGGCTATTGCTGGGTCTCAATAATCACCAAATGGTGCCCAGTGTGCCTTTTGCTAGGGCCAGCTGATAGGAGAAGTGAGAAGTCATACCATTTATACAGGAGGTAGTTTTGGATTCGAACCAGTACCCAAATCCAATGCAGGAGACTGGATGGGTGGAAGAGCTATCCATCCAGTAGGACCAGGATTGTGGGTGGGAAAGTGTTTTGGATGGGGGTCGACTAGTGCATGAGTTCGGTCATTAGAGTGGAAAAGAATACACCTATCCTTCACGTCTTGTACTGAAAGGATCCCACTAGGCTCTGGAGTATTTGTATATTCTGCCAGTACGATTTGGAGGCTACAGTTACCGCAATGTCGTCCAGATAAGATAGTATCAGGCCTCTGAGGATGGGAAAGTGAATTTATGAAACATAAATGATGAACAGGAAGCGGGAGATGGGCAACCATGAATGGGTACCCACAGAGACTAGAAAAAACCTGTTGAGGGAGCCCTGGTAGACAAGGCGGCACAATCTTCCTTGAAGGAAAAGCTTTGTGAAGGATACCATCTAGGAGTTAACAGCCTTTGTAACCAGTCTTTTGAAAAGGCAATGCGATGAGACATTGTTGAAACCTCGCCTGATGTCAAGGAAGATGGTTGAGACCTTCATTTTAGGTCAGAAAAATGTTTGGACCTCATGGGTGAGTGTAGTGCCTGTATCGAATATGCTCAGGCCACGAAGACTACCACACTAGTAGGTAGACAGGAGACCCAAGAAGTGGGTCAGGGGAGACAACCTATTCGCCATCATACTTTCCAGGATTTTGGAGACTCTCTCGACCAAAACTCTGATCCTGAATAAGGTAGGTATATTGTTAGACTCATTTCCAGGCTTGACCAGTACTATGCTATTGGCTCTCTTCAGGGATGGAAAGTTGAAGTGGAAAGAAATCAGTGGGCCAAGGAGGAAGATAAGGAGAGAGGGATGGTACTTGTGGACCCCATTCCATACTGAGTAGGGGATTGTATTAGGGCCTGGAGCTAAGGTGTGGCTGGATCTTCTGATTACATCAGCAACTTCATTGGCTGAAAGTGAGAGGATATCTTCGAACTCCTGGAGAATGTCATGGGGGCTTAGGGAGGACTTGACAGGGAAGAAGTGGTCAAGGAGGGCCTTGTTTATTTTGGACAGCATATTCGCAACAGGAATACGTGGGAATCTGTCCTGGAGTCTACTGAAGGTATACCTTTTCGCTATCCAGAGGGTCTGGTGGATGGCTGACTCTAGGAAGCTCTTCCAGTAGTCGTGCTTGGCCTTCTTGATGACCTTCAAGTAGAGCCTTCCTTCAGTACAAATTTTGTCCGTGGAGGAGGTGAGGCAGAATCTGCAGGCTCACTGGACAGTTGAGCAGAAAGCTGCCCTCTGGGTCATTAGGTTCAGCGATCACTAGGGCTTAGAATGGTGGAAAGGTATTTTCAGAGGAACACTCGAGTGGAGCATCCTTGGAAACCTGGCCAAGGCCTGGGTGAACCAGCTTGCCAGGCCACTTGGGGTGAGAAGGGGGATGGGAAATTTCATCTTATTAATTCTTTTTTATCTTTATATATTTATTGTTATCTAGAGTAAAAGAACTTGCATGCAGTGCTAGCTATGGTATAAACAATCTCTATTCCTGCTTCTGCCCGACCTGCCTGTATTTCCCAAACTCTTTGGTGTGAGCCTCACTGCAAATCTCTGCCCTAAAAGTATCAACATATCTGAAAGAACCGCAAAATAAACCTCGGAACAAAGCAGGAGAACATGAGAAGGTAACCACTAGGAACATCTCCATGAAACATATGAAATATCGTACAAGTAGATCCTACAACAGCCAAGTCAGAATATACTCACAGGCAGACAGAAAAATTCTGAAGAATTACTAGAACGCGACGCCAACAGAGACAAGTGCCAACTGTGGGGGACAGTGGAAGAGGGGTAGCAGTAGAATACCACCTAGAGAAAGGGTGAGGCAGTAGGGAGCAAGCTGATTCAATGGTCAGGTTAGGAAGGAAACCAAATACAACCATGTCAACTCTCTGTGATTGTATTCATATTTTACTAGGGGGTCCCTAGTCGAAGAGGGCAAGGAATTTTACCGCGTCTCTCATGTTCTGCCTCATTCCTAGAGAAATAGCATCACTTAGTGGATGGGTTACCACCACTTAAGTCGACCATAGGGAGAGGTAAGATCAACCCATGGGCCAGTTGAGGAGTTCAAGCATACCGCAAACCGTATGCCCAGCTGTCTGAAACATAAAAAGCAAAGAGTTACTGACCACGAAGATGGGCCTTGCCAAGCAAGGTGAGTGGGAGAGAACGGGTAGCAGACAGGCAGTACCGGAACCCAGAAGGGGAGAATCCTCAATACATAAAAGAGTGAAGGAGGATAGTAGGAAGAGGATGAAGATGACTGTCACTCCTAGGATAAAGCCATCATGGGAGGAGAAGGGAGGTGGATGATCATGAGAATCCTGCATAGAGGGTTGATTTCAAGCACGAGAAAAATAGTAGAGACGGAGGATGAAACTTCATCTTATTAAGCAGGCACTATATTATATACAATTGGCTTGACATACAGTCTTTAGCTTCATAGCTACATTCAAGTTCAATAACAAAGCTTAATTAAGTTACACAGTTACATTTAAGTTTAATAGCAAGGTTCTATTAAGCTACAAAGCTATATTCAATTTCAATAGTAAAGCTTTCTTGAGCTACAAAGTTATATTCAGGTTCTATAGTAAAGCTTCATTGAGGTTTGAGATCATATTGAAATATGAAGTTACAATCAGCTACTAAATTACAGTGATCTATAATATTACATTGACCTCTAAAATTAAATAAAGTTTCTAAGTCATATTATGATTATGGTATAAAGCTGCATTGAGCAATAAAGCAATCTTTATCTACTGGCATACTGTTATGTTAAGCCACAATATTGAGCCACAAAAAAGTTCTGTTGGGCCACAAGAGGTCATGTTGAGCCACAAGTCATGTTGAGCTGTCAAGCCATGTTGAGCTGATGGGCACTCTTTAGAGTGCCCCCAAAAACTGAGCCAGCGAATTTTCGGGGGTTGCAGCGCCCTAGCTGCAACCTTGGCACGAGTACTCGAGCCTAGTCAACTACCACATACCGGTACACACAAACTCGGCATATCCCGAGAGGCATTGTCAATATAAATACCAGGGCAATGCTCACTTAAACACCACCATAAGCCAGTCCTTTAGGACATCAAACCTAGCTATACACTCACCAATGTACTCCATCCTGATATATAATACTACAACACCATAATTGGATTTCTCCATCACGAGACTGGGCTATGATACAGAAAAATTAATCCTGGCAGATTGATAATATTAGAGACTTTGCGGAAAGACTCCGGATCTGGGTCAAGGAGGTTACGAGATCGCTAGGATTTGACTTCGGATGTGAAATCCTAATATGATGAGAACCTGGATGTTTGCTTGCATGGATAAGCCCTGGACAATGTCTCAAGACGCCACATGAGCCCCACGCTGATTGTAACCCCGCCACGAACCAACCCTCCCCCAATCTCCTACCGGTAGTCTACCCTAAAGTCTTTCCTCTCCCAGCTGCAACCCGCGTCTCCCCTGCAACCTGACCCACCCACGCGACGTACCGGTATTGATCACCCAGTTTTCATCCTGGGGCGTACAAAGCTGTCAGGTTATTATAGCTTTTCTACGCAAGTGTTCGATAATTCTTGCTCCTTTACTTCTTTACTTCCTTCACAGCGCTAGTTTTACCAAAAGACCAACGACATCACCATCATCATCTCACAACAATGGGTGAGATGTTGCGGGACTTGCCTAGTCCCACAGTGCTTCCTGGTACGTTCGCTGATTGTTATCTAAAGTTTCTTCTTGACCTCTTGGGGATCATGATGGGTATTTAGACCAAAGACTAACTGACTGCCTGATCTATCCTTCTTGGCGCAGGAAAATGTGCTCCCAGATTTTGGGCCGACTTGATTGCCTACAATCCACTCAGGAAAGAACGTAATTTCCTGCCAGACAATCCCCCTCATTTCGATCCCCAACTCCATGCATCATACGAACCGAATCACAAACATGTACTGGATGTTATAACAGAGAAAAGCTTCTACGTCAAGAACGAGATAATCTCCATCGACCGGACATACAAAATTGCGACTATTTGTCAAACATGTCGAATGCATATCGACATTGAAGTTGAATTTACGAAGCCCGTCGAGTTTAATGCCGAGGTTGTCCTCTGCCCGAATAAGAGCAGCCGAAATCAATATCGGTATAACCTACTTCACCACTTCCGTTATGAGTCCAAAATATCATCACCGGTGGATACCTCTCGCTACGACAAGAGTTCTCGGAAGAGATGGGTGGACAAGAGAGTTTTCTCATGCTCGTCTACTAATTGCCCCCTAGTTGTTACTATTACCACGCAGCCTGCGATGATAAGACCGGACCTGATGGAATTACTGCTTTCGGAGAAAACCCGTGAGGCTAGAGTTAAAGAGGCGGCGGGGATAAATCCGAATGATGTTCCTGCGGATGCGGCTCCACAAACTCGATACCAAGTTCTCGAAACTCTCTGTACCTATATTAAGAATCACAAAGGTGGTGACCAGCGGTCAATCTTTGATGAAAACAAGCGGTATCTATGTAATCTAGGAGAATGCGAGGAGGTCATGCGGTTAGCGCATTTTACCAGGTCTCCAGTATGTTACTGTATTCCCTACTTGTGCACCCTGAGCTTTAGGTGCTAAATTTGGCAGGATTCTGACACGAACGCTTGGATACCGGCTCCCCCCGCCGTGCTAGGCGATCTTGGTTCACAAGTGCGACAGGACCTTTGCGGGCTGCTGGAGGAAGTTATGATACTAATGGATGATGAGAAACACAAGGGGGATGCTCTGGCGAAATGTTAGACTGTCGATCGTGGATCTGTCTCGGAATGCTGACAGATTGTAATAGCTGTCCGTGTTCGTCAGAAAACCGAGAGAGCAGAGCTTGGGGCTAAATGGCTCCTTGGAATTCATAAATGTAAGTTGTCTGTAGAAATTTGGATAGTGCGTTGGACGCACCTCTAACATTTCTACCTAGATGACACCGCAATCGGCTGGCAGTTTGACCTTACAGCTCCAGAACATCCGTAAGTGGAAGTCTGTTTATAACTGATGATTGGCTAATTTGGCAATCAGTCACTATGCCGGCCTTGGTGCAGTTGCAGACATGTCAGATGATCTTATAAATTGGGCATATCAGCGCCAACGAGCATGCGATCCTGTTAATGCTCCATATTATTTTGAGTGCTTTGAGAGCATAGCCAAGGGCAGAAAGAGCGAGAGTCTCCAGTTCGAGGTTGCCCGACTGCGTTCCGAGGGGCAATTTTCTACGAATGACCTGGAGAGTAGCTACAAGTCGCTCGGTGTGGATCCTGTTACATCGGATGATGATTTAATTATTGGCGTGTTTAAGAGCCGATTGGCCGACGCTCCTCGCCAGGAGGGTCCAATGAGAGAGGACATGAGAATTATCGGAACTGCTAGGAGGAGCGAGAAGATACTTTCGTTTGCAAAGCTTGGTAAGTGGAATATAGACTGGGCGATATTTAACTGAGGAAACGCTCTTGAAACGCGCGTTAGCCTGGAATAAGAAATTTCAATCACGGTTTATGATGTGGCTAACAAGTATAATAGCTGTCGGGGATATTGCAGATGCCTACAAATGGCTTCGCGTCTTGGAAAGCAGCGAGGATCAATATATCCTCTCGGCATACAAAGTCCGGATTGAGGACAACCCCGATGACGAAATCACTGCCAGGAACGCCTTGAAATTGATTGCAGAAAATCGGCAAAGCAATGTTTTGTATGGCTTTCTCGAAGGAAACCTCCATGAGACTCCTCTGGAGATAGGCGCTGCATACAGTCGCTTAGGAATCGACGATTACTCTCTTAGTGAGGATCTGATAGTCAATGTTTTCGAGTTGAGAGTAAATGGCCTGCTCCTTTAATAGTTCTTCAAGCTAATCATCTTCCAGCAGCAAGACGCTCCCAGCCAAACACGAGACCTCCGGGCGGCGCTTAGAAGTATTGGCCAAAATCTAAAAAGCACCAGGATCCAATCATACCTCCAGACTGGAAATGCTGATGGAATTTCAAGGGGTTCTGTGGAGTGGCCTGTTGGGCTTGAGAACATTGGAAACACTTGTTATCTGAATAGTTTGTTGCAGTTTTACTTCACTGTAAAGCCACTACGTGAGATGATTCTCAACATCGATCAATTCCAAGAGGAGGAGATTAACGATGAGGTGGCCGAGAGGAAGAGAGTAGGAGGCAGGAAAGTCTCGAAAAAGGAGATTGAGAGGGCCAAGAAATGTGTGCCACAATCCATGATTCTGGGATACTATTAGCTGACGGTCTTATTTCTACAGTTGTTCGCCATCTTCGCACCTTATTCCAGAACCTCATAACATCCCAGGCATCTTCCGTCACTCCTGAGCGGGATTTAGCGTACTTGACCCTTGTGAGTTCTAAAGATGAGGAGGAGGAGGAGCGACGATTGTCAGTCTCTTATGATGTGCCGCTACCACCTCCGCCACCTGTTATTTACATCAACGATGATGCGGATGACAAAATGGACCTTGACGAAAAGGCTCCACCCCAACCAGAGACTGATGATACGACGAGCGAGGCCACGCTAGTCAATGAGAACGAAGACCTCCCGCCTCCATACCCGGGCACTGGCGAGGATTACGTAATGGTCTATCATGATGGAAAGCCGAGTAGGGCCGATAACAAAGAAAATCTTCCTCCACTCAAAGAGATCACCGCAGGTGTTGTTGGTGCTCCGCGCTCCCCGCTTCGGGACGTTGATATGAACGAGCCGCAGGCGGCGAGTGGAGTTCCTGCAAACAAGGCCGACCCAACATATGGCCCACCAACCCCACCCCCAGATATGCCGGATCGACCTCCTCCAGTTCCCCCACGTCCAACCAAACAGGATCCAAAACCAGACACAAATTTTATGTTCGGACGCCAACAAGATGTCACAGAATGTATTGGTAATGTTATGTTCCAGGTGGAAGCCGCCATTAAACCGGAATCTGTTGATGGGAATGGGGAGCAGATAGATTTAGTGAAGAAGTAAGTCATATGGGTTTTTAATCAGGCTTTGCTAATGAGTGTTAGACTGTTTTATGGAAAGACCAAGCAAACACTCTCTTTCCCGGATTCTGCCGAGACTAGGACTAAAGAGGTATGAATGATCATACCCTCCTAGGCAGGGCTTAAAGTTAACATGTCGATAGGAATTGTTTTCTCACTTGCTTGTCGATGTTGCAGAAGGTGATCGAGACATTTACTCAGCTCTTGACAGCAGCTTTGATATCGAACAGGTTGATCTGGAAGGACGAGAGGCCAAGCGTTTCCTATCTATTAGCCATTTGCCACCCATCTTGCAGATACAGGTTCAGAGAGTTCAGTACGACCGGGCTAAGGCTTCTGCATACAAGTCAAATTCGCATTTGAAGTTTTCAGACATGATATATCTTGATCGATATATGGAAACTGACAAGTCTGATATTAAGGCAAAGCGGGAGGAGTCCTGGGTATGGAAAGAGGAACTAAAGGCGCTGGAACGACGATTGGCAGAGCTAACTAAGACTCCAGTGAGGGTTCTATGATTTATATTAGAAGATAATACTGACTATATCCCTAGGCTGGGCTCCGTGTTCCCAGGGCCCTCGAATACACTCACCAGTGGCTTTCGGAACTCAAATCTGACATTGATGAGATAGAGGTCCAGCCAGCTCTCCTTAGGGAGCTCGAACAGAGAGCAACATCCATGCGCCAGGAGAGTGAATGTATGATTCTGCCCAGGGATGTTGACATTTTTAATACTGACATGGGCTGGTATGGTACGAAAGCGATCGAAGCCAGGATTCAAGAGCTTCAGTCTCGTATTGAGCAACAATTTACAGGCTGCTGCAATCAGGGCTATCGCATCCACTCAGTTTTCATACACAGAGGTGAGCATGCCCTGAGAGATTATATAGGTTATATGGGTGTTGGCGCTCAGTAGGGTAAATACTAGGATCTGCAAGCTTCGGCCACTACTGGATCTACATCTACGATTTCCAGAGAAAACTCTTTCGCAAGTATAATGACAGTTATGTGACTGAGGTGGCGGATCCCCAAGAGGTCTTTACTCATGGGGATATAAACCCCCCTACGCCTTATTTCCTTGGTATGTCTATCCACAGACCAGCCGTGTATACAATCGTCTGAAAATTCACGCGAGCTGACAGACTGAATTTCCTACCCCTGTAGTCTTCGTAAAGGAGGACGAATCCCTAGATATCATGGAAGCCGTCCAGAGACAAATGGTCACCACCTAAATTTGAGTTTTAATAAAACGAGGCGTAATCCGGGGGGCTCTAAGGTCATTCATTCAAGGGGAAATATTATTAGACAGCATCCAGTACCGTTTATTCAATAATGTACCATAAAGGCTTTATTAAATATTTTTTGTTCTCCTGCTCCGCCTCCCGTCTTGGGCACCTTAGTTGGTTTACTCCTTGCTCCCAAATTCGGCCTAACTATCACAGTCAGGTTTCAAGCTGTTTATGAAGCATTTGATCAGTTAGGGGGAATCATTATGCGGTCCATTCATCCATTCACTCAAAACCAATATCACTGCAACTCTTAACTCTTCTCCTGATTTATGCTTGAAATGATCACAAGTGCTAGAGGCGAATATCAGACAGCCAATATCTGGGCTGTGACGGAGGCGGCAGCGGCGGCGGCGGGGCTCTGGCTGGGGTGCACAATCCTAGATCTTACCAACCAAATATTTAACCACTCCTCAGTTATCCTTTCATATTTTATTTTTCAAGAGCGAACCTTCCTTCTTTGGCTTCCTTCCTTCATCTCTGCTACTGCGGGCCCGTGTGGGTAAGAAAGGGGGATCCGGGGAATTTTGATAATTTACCGGTACTGTACGAGTACGGTACTATCCCTGCCAAGCTTAATTCTGTTTCCTCCTCCGGGATTACCCCTATGGTACCGTGCCTTATCGTTCTCGAGATATGGAATGGTATCGTGGCATCAGCCTTTATCTTAGCCTGGTAGAGAGATAAGCCTTACAACCTGCGCAAACTAAACCAAACAAAACCAAATAGGCTAGCGCTATCTCCTCCACTCCCATTCCAGGAAAATAAAAATAAAAATAAAAACAACGTGACGCAGACCTCGTCTCACACCATAGCACCACCCCTCCCTTTCCCTTCCACTTCTTCCTCCTCTATCATACAAAGCCTAACCCTTGCAGCCAATCACCACCCGAAAATCTCGACCATGATTGGCCACGGATAGCGTACTGTCGCACGCTCGCGCAACGAGGGCTAGGCAAGGAGGATAAAGTCCCGACGGGTTATTATTGGTAAGTGGTAATTCCCCGAGATGGTAGAATGAGTTACGCTGCGCTGGCTAGGTTATGCGGTTCTAGTCGACAAAGTCTCGCTATGCTAGGTGGGGTCGTATGGGGGTTGAGGAGAGAGAAATGATTCGTTTGGGTTTATGGGAATGGTTGGTGGGTTGGTCGGGTATCAGCCTATCGTTCCTATCGTTTGGTGGAATATGCCTGTTTGGGTGGTGCTTGATGCGGTGTGGTACAATATGCTACCGGTATCCTTCAAAGAAAGAGAAGAGGGAAGTATTGTTTATCAGACAATCTGTCTGTCTTGCCATAGCGTTTTTATATACATCTAATAACCTTCAGAGATAAAACAGAGTAAAAGGAAAGGAAAGGAAAAGAAAGGAAAAAAGGAAAAAAGTTTCAGTAATAAAGCAAAAGAAAAAAGAGTGCAGTCTCCTCTCCCCGTTCGTTCCGTCTCCTGCCGTTCTCTCTGTTCTGTCGATACTAAGGAAATAGAAATGAAATTAGGGAAAGGCAGGGAACAACCGGGTCGCCGGAAGAGATGGGTATCGGCCTACCCAATCCAGTTCAACCCAGTTCAACCCAGTCCGAGACCGCCCATACTTAAAAGCGCGCAAGGGCGAAAAAGCATTAAGAAATAAGGAAATAATTGAGGTATTGAGAAGAGGAAACTAAGGGGCCAATCGAATTTTTGGCCCTTTCATTTCTCCCTTTTTCCTGAGAAACAACGAGGATGAGGGGCAGAGGAAAATGATATAAAAAAGGCGGTTCAAAAGACAATAGTAATATGGCGCCTGGGACCCCCGCCTAACAACAAGGAACTAATAGGTAAAAAAACAATGCGACAAAGAAAGAGGGGGGAAAAGAAAAAAAACTGATGTTCCCATAAATTATTTTACCGATTCGAAGTTCAAGTCCAATGCTCTGATATTGAAATCACATGGGGTAGAGAGGGGTGGGAGGAAGCAGCACCCAAGCCGGGAAATGGAAAGGTGATAAAAAAAAGTAAGAAAATCCAATTAGCAAAAGACCCGAAAAATCATGCTGGATAATAGTAGGAGATATATCTCCCATCACGCTACGTGCCGGTTAAACTGTAAAGAGAAAGTGAAAAACATGATATGAGAAAAGGAAAAAAAGACGAAAATGCGCGGAAAAAAATAAATGAAAAAAATATAAAAAATATCATGATAAAGGAGGAAGAGAGGAAGAAGTGTATGTACCCTGCTACCAGTGATTACTTCACTAGAATTGTTTTGTCCGATTACCATTAGACCCTCTCAAGATTCCAGATAGGCTCATCCTCGATGAGGTCGTTCCAATTACCAAACATGTTCTCATTAGATACAATATCGACCACCGGCGATATAGGTGTTTGCTCTAGAGGTGACGAGGTTTGGACAGCTGATGGATCGAAGATCGAGTTTACGGTTTGCTGGTCAGCGCTACAGTCTAGAGTTGCCTGGTCGGATGACAACGGACTGAAGGATGGGGGAGAGGGACCTATCTCTGTTGATCGGACCGACGGTGTAGGTTCTGATATAGGAGATTTGAGATCGCTCGCGCCATTGTTGAAACCAAACAAAGGTGTATTTGAGTGACCAGCCATCAGAGCTGGGTAAAGCGGGTCATTAGGGTCGAGTGCGGACTGCAGAAATTGCTGTGTCTCTGGAGGGAGTACTGTGGTGAATGGGAAATCACCAAGGTTCTCACTGAACGCAAGTGGGGTGTTTGTTTTTGACGATTGCGATGCAGCATGGAGAGTGAGCTGTGGAGGTATCAGGCCAGTTTGGTGGTTGGGCATGATCTGCGTGGGATACTGGCCGGCTAGAGTATTCAGCGAAAGGCCGGCGGTAGTAGATGAAGGAGCAAAGACGGGCTGGTTCCCATATGCTATCCCTTGCTGGTAACCCTGAGGATGCACGGATGGGGGCTGCGACATCTGTATTGGCATCGCTCTCTGATGATATCTTTGCTGGCCAGCAGCCGGCGAAGGATACGGTTGCTGCCTGAGGGATTGGTAAGTTGTAGGAGACACGTGCGGTGGGTGCACCGATGCATCCACGTAAGGTCCGCCCATGGGCTGTTGCATGTATGAGGACTGATAGGTACTATGTGTTGCTGGATACTGCTGTGAAGGATTTCCGCCATCAACGGACATAGCCTGGCTCAGAGCACTACGCATGACATACTGGCTCTGTAGATACGCTTGGAGCCGACGATTCCAGTCGTGGCTACCGTTCCTAAGGTGAGCCGTGAGGCCTCTATATCCATAATACTCGTCCTCTTCCTCTTCGTACATCTCTTCGTTGATGACATCTTGCTCGGTCACCCGGAGTGCCCTACCAGTACGACGTTTATGGATAGCAGATGCCCTTCGCGCCGATTCGATACGAGCCTCTAAGCTCCGATCGCTTCTTCGAGATGCAGCAATGTAGGCTCTGTAGATGAGTTAGAATAAGATATGTTTCTGAGCACAAGAATTATTTAGATAGATATAGGGGGTAATGCAAGAGTAGGAAAAATATGATTGAAAAACGAACCTTTCTTGGTTTTCCTCGTGTGTCCTTTCAGTCTTCACCGCCTTTGCAGGCGGTAAAGTACGCTGGGGAGGCATTGTTGATGTCGAGTGACTGAAGTGTTGGAGAGAAGAAGGAGAGGAAAGGAAAGAGGAGAGAAGAAGGGGGTAAAGGTCGAGTAGTTATCGTGAGGAAAACGGCGAAGGCGATTGGAATCCTTGGTCAACACGAAACGTGTTACGGGAATGAGGGTAAAGGGTGGGCGACGTTTCGTCGGGGATTGGCGAATGAGGGGGCGGGTGATAAGGAGGGGTGGGTTAATCCTTTTTGACCTTTTTTCCTTTTTTTTCCTTTTTCTTGTTTCCTTTTTTTCTTTACTCTTTTTTTTCTTTTTTTCCTTTCCTTTTCTATTCTCTGGTGTTTCTTCTTTTCTTTTTCCTTTTGCCTTTCCCTTTTTGCCTTTTCCCGGCGAAAATGGATTGGTCCGTCAATTGAGCGGACCACGGATAGGTAGAGCAAGGGTTGGGCAAGTACCGTAGCGGTATCGAAATGGTGGGGAGAACAGCGAGGACAGAGAGAGTACTTGTGACGGTACCCCTGGACGCTGACTGAATGATGGAAGGACAACGTGTGCGAGGATAGCGAAAAAATGGGCCGAGTGGAGTGAGGGACAAAATTGTGAGAGTTGAGAAGATGGTTGGGATTGGATGTAAGAGGCTGCGGGATGGGGGTTTGTGACTAGGATGATGATGATAGGGAGAGGAGCGGAGGAGCGGGCAGAGGGAGAAACTGAGGGGGTAGGGGGGGTTGGCTGGTAGAATTGGTGGGGATAGTAAGAAATAAAAAATAAAAGGAAGAGAATGGGGGTGGTGCCGGTGAGAGAAGGTGGCAAGTTAGTTGTAGAGTTGTAGGAGCAATGGGAGGAGCAACTGTGGTGAACAGGTAGACTAAGTGCTACTGGGTGGTTCCCAAACAGCGCATTCCCACCACACACACGACCGAACCCGCTCACAAACAGGATAGACCAAAAGACGGACACTGCTGGCACACACGCTAGCTCTTGCTCAAGGCTCTCTCTTTCTCTCTTCTCGTCCTCGCTCGTTCACACACACACGCAGACACACGCATCAATTCACCAGACGCACACACACATATATATCAAGTCCAGTCAGGACTCGCACGAGGTTACTCAGTTATGTCGGTTGCTCGCTCGTTGCTCCTCCAAACATAGAGGCGGACACCCCCCCCCCCACACACACACCCAGACGCACCTAACTTGTTCACCACCTATTGCTCGTAAGCCCCACATTCAATCCGACCAACAGCCGACACACCACAATTCACATACTGTACCGGTAGCAGGAGTGGTAAAACCGGTTCACACAACTCACACGCTTCTAAAGGGTGCTTTCCGTTCTTTTTTTTCTTTTCCTTCTTTTCTTTTTCCCTTTCCTTTCTATTCTTGCTTCTTCGGGGAAGGAGGAAGGGAAGGGGCGCCTCAGGTCGGCAGGGTGCAATAGTTACCGCAAGTAGAGTACCGGTACGGTCCTCGAGTACAGTGCTCGAGTATCGTTTATCACAGTCGATGAGTGCACTATCTGTGTGAGGGCGCAGATCACAGGCAGGGTTCAATTGTTCGCTCGGCGTTGTTACAGCGGCTTGGCAATGTTTCGGTTCAGTTCTGGGGAATCGATACCGGACTTGGAATTTGGTGTACTCGACTGTTACAGGAAGCCATGCCCAGGAAAGAGGAGTCCCTCTACCCTCCACACCGGGAACATGAGGGGGAAGCAGAAGCGAAGAGGGTGAGGATTCCTTTCACCTACGGTAGAGGGGGTGTCAGGGAAAGCTGTCTGATATTGAATCTCTTGACTAAAGACATAGCCTCGGGCAGCACCGGTAACTAAGGGTGCCAGTAGAGGGGGTCGGTGGAGCACAATCTAAAAGATTAGGCTCAAAAAGGCGGAATCTCGTGTACCGGTACTTGGCCCGGAACTGAAAGGTGCTCCTGGTCCTGAACTGTGTATCCGAGAGCCAGGGTTGGTGAATCGGGTGTACTTGTAGTAAAAAGGAGGAATTGTAAGCTCTTAGGCTGAGTGTCGATAGTGTTTTCTACACCTTCCAGTGATTGAAAGGCATGTTCATGGATTCAGATTCGTGATGTCGAAATGTTGTTGTGGTTGTTGCTGGGGCCGATCTAGGTTTCACGCGATACACACACGTCCAATCATGGGGAAAAAAAAGCCATTTGTTCCTTGCGTGGAGAGCATCTCTCGCCTTAGATTTATGGACAATGGAGATCAGAGATCCTCCCTCCCAGCTTTTGCTCTTTCCCCGGAACTTGCCTCCGAAGCTTAAAGCTGATCCTCCGATTCCGCTCAGATACGCGAGATCTGGACCGCAAGGGTCTGCAGGAGCACATGCCCTCTCCTACCGAATCAAGAGTAGCGAAATCTATCGAGATCGAGCTTCTCCTAACTATTTGTCCGCCGATGGGAGAGCCTAATCTAAACCAAGACCAGTTTCTCCTTTCTTGCTTTCTTTCTTTCCTTTTTTTTGTTTCTGACTTATCCCTCCCTTCCCTTGGGTCTTTGTTGTGTCTTGTCTTGTAATTCCGTCACCCCCATGAACAATTACTGAGGGCGCAGCAGGAGATAGAAGGACGCGGAGGCGTTGGAAGGGAAGGAGGGGAGGAAGGGAGGAAGGGAGGAAGGGAGGAAGGGAGGAAGGGAGGAAGGGAGAGGGAGGGAGGGGAGGAGAAATCGATCCCCTAAAAGAAGTGCTCTACATAGGGAAGTGAGATCTGGGGGGTTTCTTTTGTCTTTCCCCTTCCGTAGTATTTCTTCATGCGAGTTTGGAAAAACAAAACTTACCAGTATTTGTCTTCCGCCAATGAAACTTCTAAGGCTACAAGGGTCGCTTCCCAGCGATCTCACTGACCCCGAACTCAAGAGTTGGTCCCGTCGATTGACTAAAACACTGCTCAAGTAACTGCACCCCTCCACCCCAATTGCCGCCCCCATAGCATCCCATCACTAAACTAGCTCAATCCAATTGGACCCGTCGAATAGTGTCTTGGACAGGCGCGATGTCAGGCCCATCTGTTGGACCCTGGCTTCCCCGGTTCTGCCCTACGTCACTCGAGAATGGCCGTGTCTAGTAACCCTTCCCCACCAACCATCTCCAATATCGGCCGGCGTGTTTCCGTTGCCAAATTCATTCTTGGAGCTAGGGCCTCGATCACTTGAGCCGTCGTGGTCAGACTAACCACGGCACACAAGAAATAAGGAAGGAAAGGAAAGGGTGCACAGTGCCCGGGAGAAAAGAAAGAACAATAGACGAAGATTCGCTCGTCATTGTGAGGAAATCTCGAGATCTCCACCTGCCCCCTATAATATCGTGGAAGGTTACGGTGCTGTGATTATTGTTACCTATCTATGCAGTGAGGTTCGCTCCTGGGAGCAAACGGGGAATCGTAGGCTTACTCCTCTACCCGAGTCGTGGTCGTGCTACAGTGGGTTTAAATATTATATTGGTCCTTCTGGTCTGGGTGTTTGTCTCCCGGAGAGATGGCTGATGAGTTAGTGGGTTGGTTTTGAAAACTTTCCAACTGGAAATATACACGCTATGACTTGAGACATATATGTGATTTATACCATTTCTGGTCCAAGCGAGTTGAGGCGGATAGACACCAAATAGGGTACAAGCACGGCTGTTCCAAAGCCCGAATTGCCAATTACTAGACCATGGGGGTTTCATGCCTGGCTGGTCTGCAGAGAATGCCTCTTATTTCACCGTACCAAGGCTATAGCATCATGATACGGCGCCTGTATCCGACAATGTCATGAGACCCCATCCCACAAGACCAGTGGCTTGGGGTTGGCTAAGAGAGTACGAGAAAGTGCATATACCATCAGAGGGCAAAATGCCTCACAGCTCAAGATTTAGCACAATGTTCTCATAGCGTGCTGAATGCCTGAGGCTTGAAATAGAAGTGGGGGAATACCATAGGGTCTAGGGTGAGTGTGAGTACTCCTAGGCCGGCGGGTGGGATCGACACAAAAATCTCATCATATCTTCCTTTCGGGGCAACACAAAGAGGGACAAACTCAGGGGGGGCGTTCTTGTCATGTTCTACAGTATGGAATTGAAGTTTACGGGGCGAACTGGCCTCGGGTGGTAGGGTTCTCGGATCACCAGGAAGCATTCAAATATTGACTTGCAGTAGTACCGATTAACCCCCACCGAGATGTATTCAGGACATCAAGCTGAAGAGAAGATGCATTTACCCCTAGGGTCATGATTTCTATTCGCTAGAGTAGGTCACCACAAAATGTGTGGGATCATACCTTGATGAACGTATCGCTAGGTACTCAAGATTAATAGAGAAATTACGCCCTGGGGACTCATAAGATGCCGGAATCCGGGCACGAACGAAGGGCTTGCTTGGGCTGAGAAACTCCAAGTCCTATACGGATAGGACGGCGAGATCATGCAATATCACTAATGGGGTTCCTCCTGTGGAGTTGGCTGTCTAGGGCTGAGAGTTGGAACACGACAGGTGGGGAGAGTGAGTGATGAGTATCTTAGAGTCACAGGGTGTCAAGGAGTGGTAAATACTGCACCGTTCATGGCGGACTAAGGTAAGCTCTACAACTAGGAGACAAAGGATATTGTGGGGCATGAAACGAAGAGCAAGGTAGAGGATGGGTATCGCCAGGTGACACCGGCCGATTTGATCGGGTACCGCTCGGGGCAAACAGTTGCTTTAGCGCGTCGGGATTGAGCCAGCCGAGCACTGCTCTCCCAGTCCGAGGGTGGAGCGACAGGCCAGCCAGCCCTGCTTGTGGCTTGCGCTTATTCCGAGGAGGCGGAGCCCGCCTGGGGTTCCGCCGGAACGAAACCGTTGTGGAGGAACTCAGGGAAGGAAGTTAGCTGGTGCCTGTGATGACCAATGGTAACCTGTCACAAGGGGGTGTGATACTACAGCGGGCATTGCGGCATGGTGAGAGCAAGGGAGATCTCGAGGCACGTAGGGAGTGCATATGTGATAAGGGTAAAAAGTGGGCTAATCCCTGGGATGAGTCTCCAGAGTGAGAATCCGTGATTTAGAACGTTGAGCAAAGGATATCTCCGCGTAGGGGATAAAGAGTGGTGAAAGGAAAAAGAAAGGAGGAACAGGAGGAGGAAGGGGGGGGGAGGAAGAGCGGGAGAAGGAAGAAGAGCGGGGGTGAGCAGGAGGCGCGTAAGGAGGGAGGAGAAAGAAGGGGAAGAAGGGGAGGTTTCGGACTGGGGGAACGGCTTTTTATTTTTATTTTTATTTTTATTTTTATTTTTATCATATGATTATTGTTTATGGTACAAAACTGTGCATGCAGATTGCGCTATGGCATACAAAAAACCTTAATTCCAATGCAATAACAAAAAAAAAAGCAAAAAAAAAACTTAAAAATTGTAAAGACCTCTAGCAAAGCAGGAAAATAATATCCTACGCACCTAACAGTGACTAACAATCAAGTATAGCTCCCTCCATGGTTAAACAAAACTCAACCATCAAGCAACATCAGTGATCCAAAGACAACAGGTAAAAACAATCCTCCAAACTATTGTCAATCTAACTCACAGCCTAGGAAAATATAAAGTACAGATGTCAAAAGGTATGAAACGCGAATAGCACATTAGGGGTAAGGTAAAAACAATATCAGGACATAGCAGGTCAGTAGCTAGGGCAGACTCCGTTACCGTTACAACCACAGCGAAAGAAAAAACCACATCAAATTTCTTGCCGCGCTTTCACCTCAGTGGTTGACAACCATTCCTCACCGCTTCATTCCTTCACTTTAAAGACTTTTCAACCACAAATCATCCCCCCTCATTTGTGTTTTGTTACCTCTATCAACTGAGTCTGATTTCCCAATCCTCGGATGTCTAATAGATGTAGGGGCAGAGGGAGGGGTGGTGGAAACCCCTTTGCACCCTCTTTCAACTGACCTGTCCCACCTCCCAACCCAGCCTCGTCTGAAGACACACACATGGAGGAAGACCCAGGCTCTCCAGTCCAGACTGTTCCGGCTCCTGCCTCTACCACATCTACTGAAGAATATCCTTCAATCCTGTTATGATTCCTAACTGGTATCAGTTCTCAGCGACGGGTAGACAATACTTCTCTGGTTCGTTCTCGACGATAGTTCTTAGGCCTATGCCTACAATAACGTGGGCGAGACTCTCGTGTCTCTGGTCCTTATCGCCTATCGTACTCTTTCTTCAACTCGACTCTTATAGTAGAGTCCTCATTGCGTAGATATGTGTTCGTAAGGAGCGTAAAGGTTTTTGTATTCGTAAAGCGTAAAGTAATAAGTAAGGAAATAACTTAGAACGAAGCGTGAAGGTCTATCTACTCGGACCTAATGTCCTCCTTATATAGTTGACCTTCACGCCCTCATAACTCATCCTTCAAGTCACATGCCACATATGACTCACAACTGTGAGTCATACAAAAACATCATAAACTAGTCATATGACCAAAACGGTCACATGCGCAAAACCCATGACCTCTTAATGAGGTCATATACGAAACATAACATATCATCATAACTCGATCATATGACCTAAATGGTCATATGTGCGAAACCCATGACCTCAAATGAGGTCATGTGCGAAACATAACATACCTATGACTCATAACTATGAGTCATGTGAAAACCTTTCCCTGCTAAGCCACATTCGTGATATTAGCTCCTCCCTCCCTAAGCTCGAGTCCCTTCGAGCTTAGAATCTCTCATCGTAGATGGTATCCGCGAACCTCCGAAAGCGTTTGGCATTGTCGTTTGCCTCGTGGCAAAGTCCGCGTACCTTGTCGATCATGGCTCTTCTCTTGAGCCTTTCCTTCCGTAGCACTTCGTCCAATTGCGCTATTCTTTCGTTGTAGGAGGCCCGGATTACGTCCCCCCCCCTCTTCGATCCTTCCATCATCTGCCGCTGCATTTCTCCTTCCTTTTCCAAGTGCTCGATCGTTTCCTGGCATCGCTTTGTTTCTTCCGCTAGCCAATCGTTCTCTCGTCGTAAACGTTCGATCGTTCGGCGTAGTTCTTCCTTGGACACAAAAGTTTTTGTATCCTCCCCCTCCGCAGGTTCCGTCCTCGGAACCTTTTGGGTTGCCTGCTTGGCTTCCCATTGTTGTCTTCG
>JACCEG010000064.1:94759-115306 GCA_014065205.1 Tuber brumale | reverse complement strand
ACCTCTGACCGCTCCCACCCCTATGCAGGAAGAGCTGCTCAAGTCCCCACTGCCCCAGCCCTGGCACCAGCAGCCCAGATCCACTCCTCCCCCCCCCAGAACCCAACACGGTCCTCCTCGGTAGGCCCACTCGACCCCAACCTCCCTCTCCTCAGAGAGATGTACAACCACACCACCTCTAACCTCTCCACCAATAGAGACGTATTCCCTAGGCTATGGGACGCTGATCTCAGAAGCCTAACAGCGGGAGAAGCCACAATCCTCCCCGTAATTATGACAGTACTCGAAGGAATAGCCGCCCTCCGCGCCAGGATAGGCTCCCTAGAGAGCAAAATTATAGCACCCCCACAACAAACCCAACCAGCCACGGGCCCCTCCCTAACCTCTATTCAAGCCACAGTGGCCGATCTCTCATCCAGAGTAGCGGCCTCTCTCTCAGCAAAGACCACCGCCGTGGCAAATCAACCCCAACCAGTAAAGCAGCTAAAGCAAACCGGAAAAAACCAGCCCCAGCTTCCCATTCCAGCAGCCAGCCCGATGTCCGACTTTGACTCTGACATCTCCCGCTACGACCCAGGCACAGATAAGTGGTATGGTGATCCCAACAGTTACGCAGTAAAATACCCGCAATCCCGGGAAGCCCAGGCCTTCCGCGAGGGTAAGTACATCGCCTACTCGTTCACCCCCGGCCACCTAGAGCCGTCACTCAACAAGGCTCTCAGCAAAGCCAAATCCAAACCATCAACCTATGCCCAGGCTGCCGTACCACCAGCGCAACCTGATGGAAGGAAGTCCAAAAAATCGAAGAGTGGAGACAAGGCCTCTGCTTCAGCAGCCCAAGTCGCAGCGTCGTCAGGTGCGGGCCCCTCAGTTAGAGGGCCACCCCCCCTCCCAGCAGCGGACAGAAGGTTCTTCTCGCCCGGAGAGACTCCCCTCCCTCACCAGGATGCACTCAGGATAGTTGCAACAGCCCCCGACATCGCAGCACAAGTACGGAAGGAGGCAAACTGCCCCCACCCACTATGCTTTAGCGCCTCGGTCAACGCCAGAGGGGCCCTCACTCTTACAAGCCGCTCCCTGCAGGCTCGTGCTACAACCTAATCCACGTACTATGACCCACTCGCCGCGAGGTTCAACAAAGCGTTCCCAGTTGGAGAGAACCCGCTCAGGCCATTTAGGCCGGCCCCCAACGAAGTCCAACTAGCCATTCATGGCTTGCCCATCGCCTTCCTCGCGTCGGACCCAGAGGAACTCCGCTCTGAGCTGGGAAACTCTATCCTAAACGCAACAGGCGTGACGATCTTCTCTACAAGATATCTCCAGCCAAACCCTGAAATAAGGGCCACTAAAAATTCTACTTCTATTGTTGTATCGGTTCCTCTTACTGACGTTGTGAAGATAGGAAGGACCATCTACCTGTACTCCAAGCCCCGCAAAGTGGATGTCTGCCACTCCAAGACCCGCTACATGCAGTGCCGAAAGTGCTGGAAATTTGGACATCCCTCTCCTATGTGCAACGAGAGCAACTCAGTCTGCCCACTCTGCTCTGGTTCACACCCCCGCTCAGCCCATCGATGCTCAAACCCTACATGCCCCAAAGATGGACACCTGAAGGCTGTAGCTGCCTGCTGCCTCACCTCGCTCTTGAAATGCCCCAACTGCTCAGGGGACCACTCCGCAACCAACAACGACTGCCCCTCCCGACCCAAGCCAGTGGTGAGGGACGACCTGCCACCTCCCCAAGAGGAAGAAGGGATGGACACAGACGTGGACAACTCGAGACCCGCCACTCCTAAAGGGAAAGGCAAACAGACCGACACCAGCGTTGAGGAGACCCCGCACCAAAAAACCTCCCGCACCCTCCCAATGGACCTGTTCAAGGCCCCAGTACCCAGACGAGTCAGCCCCCCCGCCCCGTGGGCTGATGCGTTCTCTTCTGAAGACCCCATTTTAGGTGCATAAAGGTGGAGGACTCTACCTGCACCTCGCCCATAGGGCCACCTCCCCCACCCTCTCTTAAGCAACTTTTTTTTGTTCAACATAACTGCCTGGGAAGCTGGGATGTGTTTCTTTCATTGTTTAATAGCTTTCAGTCCCTGAAAGCCCCCCCACAGATAATACTGTTGTAGGACCCCCCTGTGTACCGCAACAGGCTCCCACTTTTGCATCTTTTAAATCATTTGCTCCACTATTTAAACAAGGGACACCTCGCAAGGTGGCTACCTACGTTTAAAAGGATTTTTTGAATGTGTTTGCTGTACTTCCTATGTTTTTTAACATGCCTGATTTTATGGCCATTGATGTTTATTCCCCCCTTGGTCTTTTTGATTCCAAATACTCACAATTCAGGGCATACAACCTGTACTCGACAGTGGGCACTTCCTCTGGAAACAGCACAGTAGACCCAGCTACATGCTTTCCCCTACACCCCTTCCCCACGCTTGTGGCGGGGGACTTCAACATCCACCACCCACAAGCAGATCCCCTTAGAACCATTTCTGCGAATGAATTTTCAACTTCTAGCCCGTACTTCGAGAAAGCGCACGACAATGGCTTGGAACTCTGCAACACCCCTGGTGCATACACCAGATTCCCATTTGACCACAACACTTGGCCCGGGGTTATTGACCTGGCCTTCATCAACTCACCCCTCACTCGGTCTCTACAGTCTTGGTCGACCAACCTACCAGCGACAGGTTCCGACCACCTCCCGATTTCCATCATGTTCACGGCACCCATAATCAGACCACCTCCTCCAACCCCATACTGGGACAAGACAGACTGGACAGTTGCCAAGGAAAAATTGAAAAGCCTGACGTTTCCACCACCACGCCCCCACCCAATCGACCTCGATCTAGACAACTGGCTAGAAAGATACCTGCTTACACTCACAACACTAATCAAATCCTGCACCCCATCTAAGAGGGTCTCCGTCCACTCGAAGCCCTGGTGGGACATGGCGATTACCCACCTGAGACAAGCACACCACCGAGCATCGAGGGAACATAGGAAAGACCCAACAGAACAATCCTTAGAAGATCTGAGATCCCACCGCAACCGCTACTTCAAGGCAATTAAGAAGGCCAAATCCAAATACTGGAAAGAATTTCTGGCCAGAGTAACACCACAGTCGGTCTGGAAAGCCAAGAAGGCAGCTATGGGAAGAGATGAAGACAGATTCCCGGACCTGCAGGACGCAAACTCCCATGACGAAATCAACGAAGCTTTGCTAGACCACTTCTTCACGCCAAAACCAGCAACGCAATCAGTGGCCTACCCACGATTCGACCCCGAACACCCACCACTAGCCCCCGAAGAGATCTCGTCAGCTCTGGGCAGATCCTCGAACACTTCAGCGCCGGGCCCAGACCAAATCCCATACGGGGTCTGCAAGAAAGTCCACACCACCAACCCCAACATACTCACATCTCTCCTTGCCCCCCTCTTGGCATATGGACACCACCCGAGGTGCCTCAAGATGTCTAACGGCGTGGTCCTACCCAAACCAGGAAAACTGGACTACTCCACCCCGGCCTCGTTCCGGATTATTGTTCTACTTGAAACCTTCTCTAAGATACTGGAAAGGATAGTAGCAACCCGCCTCTCCCTCATCGCCCGCGAAGTGGGGCTCCTGAACCCCAATCAGTGTGGCTCGCTCGCCGGCCTTTCAACCTTTGATGCCACGGCTGCCCTCACTCAAGAAGTTAGGGCAAGGCAAAACCCCTACTACAAAGCCTCCTCCTTGTTTTTAGACATAAAGGGAGGGTTCGACAATGTTTCATCTAGTCTTCTCACAGCTACACTCAGAGCCAAAGCAACTCCCAAGTACCTTGTTGCCTCGGTTCGATCCTTTCTTACAGATCGTTCATGTCGCTTGTTGTTTCATGGCGCCTCCGGGGTTTGTTCTCCCGTTCAGGTGGGGACTCCTCAAGGGTCACCTGTTTCTCCTTTGTTATTTGTGATTTATGTTTCTGAATTGCATGTTTTCATACCCCAAGTGGTAATTTTTTCCTATGTTGATGATTTTTCAATTACGGTTTCTACCGCTTCCTATTGGGGGAATATTAGGTATCTTCAGTATTGTTTTTCTTTGCTTCAGAGCAGGGCAGCACGGATTGGAGTTTCCTTTTCAATCCCCAAGACGGAACTGATACACTGGAGGACGCCTAAGGACAGGTCTCCAATCTCCAACCAACCAATAGCCCTGAACGGCTTTGTTTTTTCACCCTCTTCCTCCTTGAGGTAGTTGGGATACTGGTTCACCCCCCCCCTGGAAACAACTACACACTTCACTAAACGACTCACAATGGCCTCGGGGGCCTTTTCTGCCATCAGGAGACTTGCGCCCCCTGGGATTGCAATGCCCCCCCACATGTGCCGAAGGCTTGCCATGGGCCTCATCCTTTCTATCCTCACGTATGGAGCTGACCTCCTCATACCAACACTCGCCACGACGGACAAGATGTCGGTCCTCTGGAACAAAGTCATGAGATGGGTAACCAACTGCTTCAGCTCAACCCCAGCGACCATTTTGGCCATTGAGGCCTGCCTCCCCACCCTGTCCCAGTTGGTCACCCACCGGAGAAGGATGTCCCGCTTCGTTTAGCCTGCTCCTCCCCTGCCTACAACCCAGCGGCAGCTAGGCTTCCCCCAAATTTCCCCTCTCACACCACCCACCCAGACAGACTCTCGCACAGAGAGCTGCTTGGGGGAAGAACCCAGAACTACATCCCTCTCGGCTGGCGCCAGTATAAGGCTGAACAGCCCATGAGGAGACACCTACCTATCGACTCACTGGCGCACCTCCTGCTACCGGCTATGAGACACCGCACAACGTTCCCACCTGCCTACCCAGCCCTGGAGCCAGGACTGACTCCGCTACCTCCCACCCCAGCGAATTACATAGCTCTCAAGGCCTCACTGCGGAACAAGCTCCTAGAAGACTGGATCCACCTGGCGCCTCCCCCTCTCTACTACCCATACAAGGCCACGCTGAAGCCACGCGCCTTTATGGGCCTCGACAGCTTTACAGCGGGCCGAATACAACAAGGCAGGGCCCGAAAAAGCTACCTGGTCGTACACCACTCCTGGCACGACCTCCCGTCCTCCACCCTATGCAATTTCTGTGCGGAAGACGACGAGACGTTTGCCCACGCAATACTTCAATGCTCGGCTCAAGCTGATAAAAGGATGCTCTACCCCCATGGGGTCTCTGACATTGGCCATGGCTCACTAATTTGGTCTTCACTTCCAGCTATCATTGGCCTAGCCAACTATATCCGCACTACTGGTACCGGATTCCCGCCACCCATGCCGCCGATTAGGCCGCTCTCTCCCCCCCGGGAGGACCCTCCTCCCCCTGCTGCCCTAAATTGAGCTTTACTCTGCTGTTGATGAATTTTTTGTGTTTTATGCTGGAAGTTTGTTGATTTTTCTTTACTATTTTGAGTGGTCACCGTTTGAGGTGCTTGCGACGGATTTGTCGTTTTGGAGATTTGAGCCGTTGGTTTCTTTTGTTTGTTTGTTTGGAATTAAGGTTTTCTTTTTGCCATAGCTTACGCTGCATGCATGTTCTTGTACCTAACAAGCAATATATGATATAAAAAAAAAAAAAAAAAAACGAAAAGATAATAATAACATCCCAGCTTCCCCGACAGTTATGTTGAACAAAGAAACGTTGCTTAAGAGAGGATGGGTGTGGTAGCCCTATGGGCGAGGTGCAGGAAGAGTCCTCCACCATTATGCACCTGTAATGGGGTCTTCGGAGGAGAACGCATCGCTCCACGTGAGGGGTGCCAACTCGCTTGGGTATCGGTGCCTTGAACAGGCTCGTTGGGAGCGTGTGGGAGGTCGACTGGCGGGGAGTCTCCTCCACGTTAGTATCAGTCTGTTTGCCTTTTCCTTTGCGGGTGGCGGGTCTTGAGTTATCCTCGGCTGTGTCCATCCCTTCTTCCTCCTGTTGTGTTGGTAGGTCATCCCTGGCTGGGGGCTTGGGCCAAGAGGGGCAGTCGTTGTTGGTTGCGGAGTGATCCCGAGAGCAGTTGGTGCAGTTCAAAGGTGAGGGGAGGCAGCAGGCAGCCACTGCTCTCTAGTGTCCCACTTTTGGGCAGGTTGGATTCATGCATCAGCGGGCCGATCACGGGTCGGATCTAGAGCGGAGTGGGCAGACTGAGCCTCTCTCCTTGCACATAGGAGAGGGGTGTCTGAATTTCCAGCACTTCTGGCATTACATGTAGCGGCTTTTAGAGTGGCATAGGTCCAGTTTGTGGGTTTTGGAGTAAAGGTAAATGGTCCTTCCTATCTTCACAACGTCAGTAGGAGGAACCGATACAACAATGGAAGTAGAATTCTTGGTAGCCCTTATTTCAGGGTCAGGCTGCAGGTATCTTGCCAAGAAGATTGTCACCCCGCTTGCATTTAGGATGGAGTTTCCCAATTCAGAGTGAAGCTCCTCTTGGTCTTGCATCAGGAGAGGAATAGGTAGGCCAGGGATGGCTAGTTGGACTTCATTAGGCGCCGGCCTGAATGGCCTGGACGCGTTATTCCCAACAGGGAATGCCATGTTGAACCCTGTGGCAAGGGCGTCATAGTATGGGGAGTAGGCTGTAGCAGGGGTTTGCCGAGAGTGGGTTGCAAGATTAAGGGCACCTCAGGCGTCGACAGAGGCACTAAAGCATAGTGGGTGGGGGCAGTTCGCTTCCTTTAGTACTTGGGCTGCTATATCTGGGGCTGTTGCTACTATCCTAAGTTCATCATGGTGGGGAAAGGGAGTCTCTCAGGGTGACAAGAACCTTCTGCCTGCCGCCGGCAGGGGAGGTGGCCCTCTAACTGAGGGGCCTGAATCCATTGACGCTGCGACCAGGGCTGCAGAGGCGGAGGCCTTGTCTCCACTCTTCATTTCTTAGACTTTCTTCCCTCAGTTTGCGCTTGCGGGGTGGCAGCCTGAGCATAGGTCGATGGTCTTGATTTGGCTTTGCTGAGAGCCTTGTTGAGTGACGGCTCCAGGTGGCCACGGGTGAATGAGTAGGCACTGTACTTCCCTTCGTGGCAAGCCTGGGCCTCCCAGGATCTCTGGTTCTTAACTGCGTAGGCATTGGGATCACCATACTACTTCTCAGGGGCTGTGTCGTAGTGGGGGATATCGGGGTCGAAGTCAGTCATGGGGCTGGCTGACAGAATGGCGGGGGCCGATGGGTTTCTCCCAGTTTGTTTCGGTTGTTTTCCTGGTTGGGGTTAATGAGGCGCCACAGTTGGCTTGGCTGCGAGGGAGGCCGCCACTCTAGATGAGAGGTCAGCCACTGTGGCTTGAATAGAGCCGAGTGAGGGGCCCACGCTAGGCGGGGCTTGTTGTGAAGGGGCTCTAAGTTTTCTGAGATCAGCGTCGCAGAGTCGGGGGATAACGACTCTGTTGGTGGTGAGGTTGGAGGTGGTGTGGTTGTACACATCTCTGAGGAGGGGGAGGTTGGGATTGAGTGGGCCTACAGAGGAAGACCGTGTCAGGTTCTAGGGAGGCGAGGAGTGGATTGGGGCGGCTGGCGCCAGGGGAGGGGCAGTATAGATCTGAGCAGTTCTTCCTGCATAGGGGTGGAAGCGGTCAGCAGTGTGGGATTCTGGGCACGAGGCCCTTCCCGTATTGTGAGTCATAGCAGAGGATATGAATCAAGTGAGGGGCAGGGTCGCTTATAGAGTGAAGCCTAAGTGAGAGGCCAAAATTAGTATGTCGAGCTGGTTGCCAGCCAAAAACTTGAAGTTTAGTGTTGGCTGAAAGCGGTAATTTTTCCAGGGAGAGGTGAATAGAGGGCGCGGAGCCCGGTGCTATTATCATTATTATTGTTTTCTCTTTTTTATATTTTATTTTGTATTTTTTACTTTTTTTATATCATATATTACTTGATTAGAGTACAAGAACGTGCAGGCAGCGTAAGCTATGGCAAACAGAAAACCCTTAATTTCAAACATCACTCCCCCCGCCAGGTAAAAGCCGTCCGTCCCAAGCCCCTCTGGCATGGAGCCAACCACACTTCTCGCCTCCAGCCAGACCAATCACGACCTCGCAAGTGAACCCGGAGAGTAAGAGAAGCCTAAGTAGAAACAAGCAGGAAACATCAGGAAAACCCCCCCAAGAAATCTCGGCTCGTAGGCACAAAAGAAACCAATTGATATCCTGAAATGCACCCCCTGTAGGGACAACTAGCCAAAAGGTAGAAACTGGGGCGTTAACGCCTCACCCGGTGTAGGCTCACAAGGCAGTATAGCTGCAGGTGTCGGCCTTGTCACCAGGAGAAGGATGTGTTGGGCAGGAGGCGCAACGCCACTCGCAGACCCAGTAAAGTAGTTGCCGTAAGATGCTAGCTGGGGGTTGGTGGGTGCCGGAAGAAACTCCATCGGGATAGGGGCAGCAATAGGGTGCCAGCCAGGGTAGCAGTAAGGTGCCAGCTGGGGTGGAGGGGCGGGTGGAAAGCCCGCGAAGAGTAAAGACGGCAGTAAGATTCAAGCTATATGGTAGCAGTTGGGTGCCAGCCAAGGCGTAGTGTAGCAGTAAGATACCACCCGATCGTAGCCGCAAGGAGTGTAGATGGAAGGCAACCACCCCTCAACGACAAAGAGGATGTTGGTATCGTGTTTGTGTCTTACTAGCTGGCCTTGAGCGAGCCCCAAACAAAGCCAGCTGTTTTACGACGTCTCTCATATAGTCCCTTGTTCTCAGAGAGATAGTGTCACTATAGTGGATGGGATACCACCAGCTGAAGCCGGGAGTGAAGAAGGAGGGTGGCGAAATCGACCGTAGCCTGTTGAGGAGTCCTGACACAACTCCCCCAGTTTCTTTGGGAGGAGGGATACGGAAATCCAGCGTAATCGCATACCCCAAATCGTAATCCCAACCGTCAGCCAAGATGAAGAATGGATTGTAGCCGACCGTGCTAATGCTAAGTGAAGCTACAGCAAAAGCAGGGTAAAGTGGTTTCCGGACATCGTGAGATGCCAGACAGGAGGATAGAGCATCCCAGGTGGAGAGACCCCCAGGGAAAGGGATGAAAAGACAGACTCGAAGTGCAAAAGGATGGGTAGAGATAGCCTACACCCCCCCCAAGGAGTGGGTGCTGAGCAAAAAGTGGTGATAGTTTGGTGTGGTGTTGAGTCTATCCCAAGTAGGAAATAAATTTCAATCACCGGAGGTATAACGGAGATGGAGGATGGTGCTATTATCATTATTATTATTATCCTTATATATCATTGCCTTCCTTATGCAGTCAGAGGTTATGAAGCATCACTAGCATACAACTTATCAAGGCAACAAACATGCCCGACCAGAATAATCATCTCCAAAATGGTAGTGTCATTTTTTAAACGGGCAGCCAGCGCTAAAGCGCAAATAACAACAAGTAAGGAAATCCTCCTAGCTGCCTGAAGCCTAACAAGTACAGGAAATACAAGTAACTGAAACCTAAGCAGCCCTGATCCTCATCTCAGTTGCTGGCTGAAATGTGTACAGGTAGCTGGGACACTGTTTGGAGGTAGCCTGCTGGTTGTTGCCACAGTTGAGGTTGAAGAGAGTAGTTTGAACGCATGACTTACTCTTGGTAGGGCACTCAAATCTGCTGCAAGTGTCATGGTGTACTGGGTGTTCCTAGCAACAGATAGGGCAGTTGGACGTTTTAGTACATTGGGAAGGATAGTGACCATTACTTCTTTTTTTTTTTTTCTTCTTTTTTTTTTTTAAATCATATATTGCTTGTTAGGTACAAGAACGTGCATGCAGTGTAAGCTATGGCAAAAAAAGACTCCGTTGCCGTTACAACCACAGCGAAAGAAAAAACCACACCAAATTTCTTGCCGAGCTTCCACCTCATTGGTTGACAACCATTCCTCACCGCTTCACCCTTTCACTTTAAAGACTTTTCAACCACAAATCATCCCCCCTCATTTGTGTTTTATCACCTTTATCAACTGAGTCCCATTTCCCAACCCTCTGATGTCTAATAGACGTAGGGGCAGAGGGAGGGGTGGTGCAAACCCCTTTGCAGCCCCCTTCAACCCACCCATCCCACCTCCCAACCCAGCCTCGCCTGAGGACACACGCATGGAGGAAGAACCAGGCTCTCCAGTCCAGACTGTGCCTGCTCCCGCCTCTACCACCTCTACAGAAGATCATCCTTCCATCCCTACATATGCACCAAGGCCTTTGGCTGAAGGCATTTCCAACACCAACCTTGGCATTTCACTTCGCACTCAACACCTTGAAGATGGCTTCCAGGCCCTGCAGAAACACCTCATAATGGTTCAAAATCGCCATATTACAGACATCCAAACACTTCAAGGCCAAGTTGCGCACCTCACCTCTCAGGTTGAACACCTGCAGTACCAACTCCACCACCAACAACCCCCCCCACCACAACAAACCACCTTGCCCGCCCCACCACAACAACAAACCTGGGCCCAAAGAGCTACCAAAGCAGTCCCAGTCAAATCCTCTACCACTCCACCAGCCAAAACTTCAACCCCAGCTGTTTTGACCAAACGCGACCGTACCATTGTCATTGAAAGAGATGGCTCTATCCTACCTGATACCACCAACCCCCTCACCATTCGCGATGCAATCAACAATGCAATCAAGAAACCTCTTATTGCAAGAATCGAATTCACCACCAACCACCATGTCCTCCTCCTCACCAAGGATAACACACCTGCTACCTCTGTCCTCAAAGCGCATCGTTCTGCCATTGAGGAAGCAACTAGAGCCACCATCCCTGCAGCCATTGGCCTCAGAAAAGACGAAATCTGGCACAAGGTCATCCTCCATGGCGTCCCCACATCCTCCACCTTTTCCACTATTCAATCTGAGATTGAAGAATTCAACCCAGGCACCCACCTCCCACGCCCTCCTAGATGGCTCACCACCCCAGCCCAACGTCAGGATAAAGCAGCATCAGCTATGGTCCTCACTATTGCCGGCAAAGACTCCACAGATAAAGCCCTCAGCAGAGGCCTCTCACTCCTTGGGAAGCAGTTCAAAGTGCAACGCTACTTGTCCTTTGGTCCTGACACCCAATGCACCAAATGCCTGGCCTTTGGCCACCACCCTTCTCAGTGTACCGGCACCCAACATTGCAGCATCTGCTCCATGGAACACCCAGCACACCTCCACACCTGCGGCAGATCAGATTGTCCTACCAAGGGCAAAGCATGTTTGCATACCACCATCAAATGCGTCAACTGTGGCGATTCCCACCAGGCTACTTCCAAGGAATGTCCCACATACCTTAAGGCACACCAAGCGGCAACTGAGAGAAGGAACAGGGCTGTTTAGGGATTTTACTTTAGTTTCCTATATTTGTTAGGCATCTGGCGGCTGGGAGGAATTCCTTTTGTCATTACGGCTCATGAGCTGGTCCAACCGAACGTTGCTACCTTTCAATATGAGACGGGATATCTGATCGGCACCCTTGCGTGGTGTACTTTTTGTATGTTAGTTAGCTTCATAGCCGCTGCGGCTCCATAAGCGTAATGAGATATAATGATAATAATAATAATATGGCAAAAAGAAAACCTTAATTCCAAACAAACAAACTAAAGAAACCATTGGCTCAAATCTCCCAAAACGACAAATCCATCGTAAGCACGGCAAACGGTGACCACTCCAGCTAGTAAAGAAAAATCAATAAATTTTCAACGTAAAAAACACAAAAAAAGAATTTATCAACAACGGTATAGAACTCAAAGCAGAGCAGCGGCGGGAGGAAGGTCCTCCCAAGGGGGTGAGAGCGGCCTAATTGGCGACATGGGTGGTGGAAATCCGGTAACAGTACTTCAGATGTAGTTGGCGAGGCCAATGATGGCAGAAGTTGAGGACCAAATTGGTGAGCCTTGGCCGATGTCGGAAACCCCATGGAGGTAGAGCGTCCTCTTATCAGTCTTAGCTGAGCATTGAAGTATTGTCTGCGTGAACATCTCCTCTTCCTCCTCGCAAAAGGTGCATAGGGTGAAGGACTGGGGGTCGTCCCCGGAGTGGTGCGCGGCTAGGGAGCTTTTCCCGGCCCTGCCTTTGTGTATGCGTCCCACGGCAAAGCGGTGGCGAACCATAAAGGCGCCTGGCTTTAGCGTGGCCTTGTATGGGTAGTAGCCTGGGGGTGGGGCCTGGTGTATCCAGTCTTCCAGAAGTCTGTTCCGCAGTGAGGCCTTGAGAGCTTTGTGGTTCGATGGAATGGGAGGTAGTGGAGCCAGCCCCGGTTCCAAGGCCGGGTGCGTAGTGACCATTATTTCTTTTCTCTTTTTTCTTTTTTTTTCTTTTTTAATCCGATTTTATTTAGTATTAAGGAACAAGGTCACGTCAGCGCAAGCTGTGTAGACCTAAACCTCCACCCTTACCCTGGCCCAGAAAGGCTAAAGAAAAACCGCCTAACTGCAAGGCCAGTCGGTGTAAAAAACTCACCCTAACCACAACCGCTACAGTTTACAGGGACCCAAAACCTCCACAGAAGCGCGACATAAGAGAAATCCCAAACCCTAACCGTAAACCAACCAAAACAACAGAAAGTAACCACAAACTAATGAAAACCCATAAACCGAACCCTTAGGAACACTATATGGCCAAAGCTAGTCAGATATACTGAGGTCGCTATCATAGAACCGGTCCTGAGCAGCAAGCGGGCGAATATACCCTACGTCCGATAGACTTGGCAACAGGGCCCAGGGAAACAAAAGTACGGGGAACCCAACCGAAGCCAAAGGAAGGCGTGTGGCAGGGCCCGAGAACCCCAGAGGTCCGCCGGAAAACCAGACCGGGGTGAGGGGCCAGCAGCCGAAGTGCAGACCAGGAAGAAATGGTCGTAAGGTACCAGCAAGGGGGGGTGGTACTGGTCCGAGACCAGCTGGAAGTAAAGTGGGCCGTAAGGCGCCAGCTGAGGTGGGGGGGTAGCAGTAGGTTGCCAGCCTGTGGTAGCAGTAGGGTGCCAGCCGATCGCACCGAGGAAGTATAGAGGAGGGGTAGACCCAGGTACCAAAACAACTGTCGGAATCGTGTTCGTGTATTACTAGGCGGCCTCCAGCAAGCCCCAGACAAAGCCAGCAGTTTTACCGCGTCTCTCATTTAGTCCCTTGGTCTACAAGAGATAGTGTCACTATAGTGGATGGGATACCACCTGCTGAAGCTAAGAGTGATGAAGGAGAATGGCGTAATCGACCGTAGCCTGTTGAGGAGACTTGACACAACTTTGGAGTTTCTTTAGGGGAGGGATACAGGTATCAATCGTAAACGCGTACCGCAAACCGTAGTCCCAGCCGCCTGTGGTGATGAAAAAGTGGGAAACCCAACCGTACTGATGCTAAGCGAGGCGTAGCAAAAGCGGGGTAAGGGAGGTACCCAGCATCGTGAGATGCTGGAAGAAGAGGATGGGATGTCACTAGCGGGTAAACCTCAATGGGAGAGGGCTGTAGAGATGGACTCGAAGTCCAGAAGGATGAATAGTGATGGCCTACACCCCCCCCAAGGGGAGGGTGCCGACCGAAAAGTGGTGATAGTTTGGTGCGGTGTTGAGTTTATCTCAATTAGGAAACAAATTTCAATCACTGGAGGTGTGGATAGTGACCATTACTTTTTTTTTCTTTTTGTTCTTTTTTTTTTTAAATCATATATTACTTGTTAGGTACAAGAACGCGCGTGCAGCGTAAGCTATGGGAAAAAGAAAACCTTAATTCCAAACCAACAAACAAAAGAAACCATCGGCACAAATCTCCAGGTTGACAAATTCGTCGTACGCACCTCCCATGGTGACTTCTTAAATCAGTGAAGAAAAAAACCACACCTTCTCGCACAAACAGCTCAAAAGGAAATCATTCAAACAAGTATAAAAATTAAAGCAGAGCAGTAGAGGAGGGCGATCTGTCTTCAGGGGGGTGAGAGCGGCCCAATCGCGGGCATTGGAGGGGGAAAACCGGTTCCGGTTGTCTGGATAGAATTTGCTAGGCCGATCACAGTTGGAGTTGTAGACCATATAAGTGCGGCGGGACCAACGTTAGTAACTCCATAGAGGTAGAGTGACCTCATGTCAGCTTTAGCCGAGCAGTGGAGGATGGCGTGGGGGGATGTCCCATCGTCCTCTTCGCAGAACGTGGACGTCAAGTATTCTAGAGGCTCCTCGCAGGAGTGCTGAGCGGCGAGGTAGCTTTTTCCAGCCCTCATCTGGTGTATTCTGCCAGCTGTGAAGCGGTCAAGTCTCATGAAGGCGTGGGGCCTCAGCGTGGCTTTATAGGGGTAGTATCGGGGGGGTGGTGCTTGGTGGAGCCAGTTGGCGAGAAGCTTCTGCCTAAGAGAGGCCTTTAGGGACTTACACGCCGAGGGGAGGGAGGGCATTATAGCCAGACCCGGTTCCAGAGTTGGGTAAGCTGGTGGGAAGGACTTGGCCTGTGGTAAGATCGGGAGCAGGAGGTGTGCCCTTGCATCTATCGGGAGGTGTTTTCTCTTGGGCTTTTCAGCTTTGTATTGGCTCCAGCCCTGAGGGATGTAATTTTGAGCTCACCCCTTCAGGAGGCTCCGATTAGTGGCCCTCCCTGGGTGGGACATATATGAAGGGAAGTCTGGTGGGAGCCTGGGAGACGCCGGGTTGTAGGTAGGCGAGGAGCAGGCCAGTCCAAGCGCCGCCATCCTTCTGCGATGAGGTATGAGTAGATCAAGAGGAGGAAGGCATGCTTCCACTGTTAAGATAGTAATCGGGGTAGATGTGAAGCAATTGGTGACCCATCGCAGCACTCTGTTCCACAGTACAGACATCCGGTCCAGAGTTGCAATTGTGGGGGTGAGGTGGTCGGCTCCATATGTCAGGATGAGGAGGACCAGGCCCATTGCAAGTCTCCGGCACATGTGAGGGTGAATTCCTATTCCAGGTGGGGCGACCCTTCTAATAGCCGACAAAGCACCCGAGGCCAGTGTGAGTCACTTGGTGAAGTATGTAGTGGTTTCCAAGGTTGGGGTGAACCAGTATCCCAGACACCTCTGGCAGGAGGAGGGTGCGAAGACTGAGCTGTTAAGGGCAATGGGTAGTTTGGAGACCGGGGACCTGTCTTAGGGTGTCCTCCAGTGGATTAGTTCCGTCTTAGGGATCGAAAAGGAAACTCCATTCCTCGCTGCCCTGCTCTGAAGCAAAGAAAAAACACCTTGAAGATACCTAATATTCCCCCTATAAGAAGTAGTAGAAACCGTAATTGAAAAATCATCAACATAGGAAAAGATTACCCCGTGAGGTATAAAAATATGCAATTCAGAAACATAAATCACAAATAATAAAGGAGAGAAAGGAGAGCCTTGGGGCGTGCCAACTTGAACTGGGGCAAATACTCCAGGTCCTCCTTGAAATAATAGGCAGCAGGAGCGGTCAGAGATGAAAGATCGAACCCATGCGACTAAGTTCCTTGGGGTACCTTTGGCCCTTAACTTCGCAGTTATTATTATTATTATAAATCATTAAGCTTATAGAGCCAAAGGCTATGAAGCTGAGAAAGTACATGATTGTAGTACCTTACACTACTGGTCCCTGATTCCATCTCCTAAATCTCTGTGTCATCTTTTCACTGGGCCTCTTGCCATATCCATCCTATTCCTCCTCTCTCCTCTCTGCCATCCTCCATTCCTCCCATCTCTCATTCTCCATCTCTTCCGATCCTTGCACTCTCACATCCCCCTCCTCTTCCCATTCATCTTCCTCCTCCCCTCTCCTACTATTGCCAGAGCACTCATCTCCAGCCACTGCCCCCAAGTAGCCCTTTCTTGTCCCTGCCCAACTTATTCCTACAAACTTCCCAACAGCTAGCAAGCCAGCCTTAGACCCAAGCACATCTGGTAGGTGGAAATGTTGAGCAACTTGTCTGAGAATGTGTCTGTATTGTTGATATTTGCTGCAGTATAGGAGGATGTGCTCTGGTGTATGTGGTGCTGGTTGTCTCTTGTCACAGGTACAGGTATTGCTGATATTCTCATCCATTCTACTAAGATAGGACTTGAAATAACCATCACCCAGTCTGAGTTGTGTAACAGTAGCAAGTTGGTGTTTAGTGAGAGAGAAGAAGTGTGGTGCAGGACTAAGAGTTGGCAGATGGAAGTGAATAGNACTCCTTTAACCATTTTGGGGCTCTTAGGGTGGTTTCTATAAGCGAGGAGGTGGGGAAGAGGAATGTTAGCAGACATGGGTTAGTTGCGTGACCTTTCTTCCAGACCCAATAAGGAATCTGGTCCTTGCTGGGGGCGGCGGTGTTTGAGGACTTGGTTAGAGCTAGTGAAATCTACGCCGGGGTAAGTAGAGGTTGTTCAAGATCAACATGGGTGTAGGCAACTGCTTGTGTTGCTAGTTTTTGGGGAACAAAATTGTCCAGTCTTGTGGAGGTGATTTGTGACGGAGAGTTTGCATCCGGTAGGTCGGGAAACTGATCTTCTTCCCTTCCCATCCTTTCCTTTTTGGCTTGCTATACTGACTGTCATGTCAGCCCACCCAGATATTTGTTCCAATAAGTGGCGTTGGCTTTCTTTATCGCTTTGAAGTAGTGATTACGAAGAGACTTTAGCTCTTACAAAGACTGGGAGGTGGGGTTCCTCCTGTGTCCCCTTGTGGGACGGTGATGTGCCTGTCTGAGATGGGTGATTTCCAGACTCCACCAGGATTTTGAGTGCGTAGTAACCTTCTTGGATATGGTAGGTATCTTGAGGAACATTTTGAGGAAGAATATATGCCCATCTAGCCTGTTGTCTCAGATCTCTCCAATAGTACTTTTTTTTGCATTTCTTTTTTTGTCATATATTGTGAGTTAGGTATTAGAATATGCATGCAGTGTAAGCTTTGGTAAAAAGAAAACCTTAATTCTAAACAAACGAACCAAAGAAACTATTAGCTCAAATCTCCTAGAACAACAAATCTGTCGCAAGCACCACAAATGGTGTCATCTCAAGCCAGTAAGGACATCAACAAATTCCCCCGTGATAATCATACAGAAATTCATCAATGGTTTGAAGAAATGAAAGCGGGGCAGTCGAGGAGGGAGGTCCCTCCGGCGACAGCGGGAACAGCCTAATCAGTGGCGTGGGGGTAGGAATCTGGTACCTATGGTCTGGATGAAGTTAGCGAGGCCAATAATGGCATGAAGTGAAGACGAAATAGGCGAGCTTTGACCGATGTCAGAGACTCCATGAAGGTAGAGTGACCTCTTGTCAGCTTTAGCCGAGTAGTAAACTATTGCGTGGGTGAACGTCTCATCATCCTCCTTGCAAAAGGCGCATAGGACGAGGACCCTTGGTCATCGCAGGAGTGGTGAGAGGCCAGGTAGCCCTTCCCGGCTTTTGCTTGGTGTATCCACCCACCGCTGAAGCGATCTCGCTCCATGCAAGAATGCGGCTTAGGCACAAGTTTGTATTGGTAGTGACGTGGGGGTAGGGCTTGGTGTATCCAGTAGGCTAGGAGTCTCCCCCTCAGGAAGGCCTTTAGGGATTTATAACTTGAATTCGTGGAGGGCATTGGAGATAATCCTGGCTCCAAGGCTGGGTAGGCCAGTGGGAAGGATGCGTCCTTGCGCACTATAGGCAAGAGCAGGTATGCTAGAGAGTCGATTGGTAAGTGTCTTCTCATGGGTCGCTCTGACTTGTATTGGCTCGAGCCCAACGGAATATAGTTTTGTTTCCTGCCCTCTAGAAGTCTCCAATGCTAGGTCCTATTGTAAATTCTTTTTTGTTTCTTTTTTTTATTTTTAAATCTGGTTTTGTTTAGGATTAAGGAACAAGGTCACGTCAGTGCAAGCTATGTAGACCTAAACCTCCACCCCAGGCCCGGCTCAGAAAGGCTGAAGAGAAACCGTCTAACTACAAGGCCAGTCGGTGTAAAAAACTCCACCTAACCACAACCGCTACAGTATACACGACCCCAAAACCTCCACAGACGCGCGACATAAGAGAAATCCCAAAACCCCAACAGTGAACCAACCAAAACAACAGAAAGAAAACCCAAAACTAATGAAAACCCATAAACTGAACCCTAAGGAACACCATATGGCCTAAGCTAGTCAGATATACCGAGGTCGCTATCACAGAACCGGCCCCGAGCACTAAAACGGGTAGATTTACCCTACGTTGGATAGACTTGGCAACCGGGGTAAGGGAAACAAAAGCAATGGAGACCGAACCGAAGTAGCAGGAAGGCTTGTGGTAGGGCCCAAGAACCCCTTGAGGTCCGCCGGAAAACCAGACCTGGTAGGGAGGCCAGCAGCCAAAGTGCTGACCAGAGAGAGGTGGTAGTAAGGTACCAGCTAGGGGGGGTGGTACTGGTCCGAGACCAGCAGGAAGTGTAGACGACAGTGAGGTGACAGCTAAGGTGGGGGGGTAGCAGTAGGGTGCCAGCCTGTGGTAGCAGTAGGGTGCCGGCCAATCGCACCAAGGAAGTATAGAGGAGGGGTAGACCCAGGTAGCAAAACAACTGTCGGAATCGTGTTCGTGTCCTGCTAGGCGGCCTCCAGCAAGCCCCAGCAAAGCCAGCAGTTTTACCACGTCTCTCATGTAGTCCCTTGTTCTACGAGAGATAGTGTCACTATAGTGGATGAGATACCACCGGCTGAAGCGATGTGTGAGGAAGGAGAATGGCGAAATCGACCGTAGCCTGTTGAGGAGACCCGACACGACTGCCCAGGTTCTTTAGGGGAGGGATACAGGAATCCATCGCAATCGCGTACCGCAAACTGTAGTCCCAGCCGTCAGTTGATATGAAAAGAGGGAAACCCGACCGTGCTGATGCTAAGCGAGGCCTAGCAAAAGCGGGGTAAGGGAGGTACCCAGCATTGTGAGATGCTAGAAGAGGAGGATGGGGTATCCCCAGAGGGTAAACCTCAAAGGGAGAGGGCAGTAGGGATGGACTCGAAGTCCAGAAGGATGAATGGCGATAGCCTACACGACCCCCAAGGGGAGGGTGCAGACCGAAAAGTGGTGATAGTTTGGTCTGGGGTTGAGTTTATCCCAAATAGGAAATAAATTTCAATCACCGGAGGTGTAGCGGAGACAACCTAAAGATTGTACTTTTTTTTTCTTTTTTCTTTTTTCTTTTTTTATATCATATATTACTTGTTAGGTACAAGAACGTGCATGCAGCGTAAGCTATGGCAAAAAGAAAACCTTAATTCCAATCAAACAAACAAAAGAAACCATCGGCTCCAATCTCCAAAACGACAAATCCGTCGCACGCACCTCAAACGGTGACCACTCAAAATAGTAAAGAAAAATCAACAAACTTTCAGCGTAAAACACAAAAAGATTCATCAACAGCAAAGTAAAGCAAAGCTCAAATTAGGGCAGCAGGGGGGGGAGGGTCCTCCCGGGGGGGTGAGAGTGGCCTAATCGGCGGCATGGGTGGCGGGAATCCGGTACCAGTAGTGCGGATATAGTTGGCAAGGCCAATGATAGCTGGAAGTGAGGACCAGATTGGTGAGCCTTGGCCAATGTCAGAAACCCCATGGAGGTAGAGCGTCCTTTTATCAGCTTTAGCCGAGCATTGAAGTATTGCGTGGGTAAACGACTCGTCGTCTTCCTCGCAGAAATTACATAGGGTGTAGGACCGGGGGTTATCCCTGGAGCGGTGTGCGGCCAGGTAGCTCTTTCCAGCCCTGCCTTGGTGTATGCGGCCCGCGGTAAAGCGGTCTTGGCCCATAAAGGCGTGTGGCCTTAGCGTGGCCTTGTATGGGTAGTAGAGAGGGGGGGGGGCCAGGTGGATCCAGTCTTCTAGGAGCTTGTTCCGCAGTGAGGCCTTGAGAGCTGTGTAGTTCGTTGTGGTGGGAGGTATCGGAGTCATTCCTGGCTCCAGGGCTGGGTAGGCAGGGGGGAACGTTGTGGTCTGTCTCATAGCCGGTAGCTGGAGGTGCGCCAGGGAGTCGATAGGCAGGTGTCTCCTCATGGGCTGTTCAGCCTTATACTGGCGCCAGCCAAGAGGGATGTAGTTCTGGGTTCTCCCTCCAAGCAGCTCTCTATGAACGAGTCTGTTCGGGTGGGTGGTGTAAGAGGGGAAATCCGGGGGAAGCCTTGCTGCCGCCGGGTTGTAGGCAGGGGAGGAGCAGGCTAAACGAAGCGCTGACATCCTTCTCCGGTGGGTGACCAACAGGTCTAGGGGCGGGAGGCAGGCCTCAATGGCCAGAATGGTCGTTGGGGTTGAGGTGAAGCAATTGGTTACCCATCTCATGACTTTGTTCCAGAGGACCGACATCTTGTCCATCGTGGCGAGCGTCGGTATTAGGAGGTCAGCTCCATACGTGAGGATAGGAAGGACGAGGCCCATGGCGAGCCATCGGCACATGTGGGGGGGCATCCCAATCCCAGGGGGCGCAAGCCTCCTGATAGCAGAAAAGGCCCCCGAGGCCATTGTGAGATGTTTAATGAAGTGTGTAGTTGTTTCCAGGGTTGGGGTGAACCAGTATCCCAGCCACCTTAAGGAGGAAGAAGGTGAAAAAACAGAGCCGTTAAGAGCTATTGGTTGGTTGGAGATTGGGGACCTGTCCTTTGGCGTCCTCCAGTGTATCAGTTCCGTCTTGGGGATT
>JACCEG010000064.1:62800-74950 GCA_014065205.1 Tuber brumale | reverse complement strand
TGGTAGAGGATTTGACTGGGACTGCTCTGGTAGCTCTTTGGGCCCAGGTTTGTTGTTGTGGGGGGGCGGGCAAGGTGGTTTGTTGTGGTGGGGGGGGTTGTTGGTGGTGGAGTTGGTACTGCAGGTGTTCAACCTGAGAGGTAAGGTGCGCAACTTGGCCTTGAAGTGTTAGGATGTCTGTAATATGCCGGTTTTGAACCATCAAGAGGTGTTTCTGCAAGGCCTGGAAGCCATGTTCAAGGTGTTGAGTGCGAAGTGAAATGCCAATGTTGGTGTTGGAGATGCCTTCAGCCAAAGGCCTTGGTGAAAACGTAGGGATGGAAGAATAATCTTCTGTAGAGGTGGTAGAGGCAGGAGCAGGCACAGTCTGGACTAGAGAGCCTGGTTCTTCCTCCATGCATGTGTCCTCAGGCGAGGCTGGGTTGGGAGGCGGGATGGGTGGGTTGAAGGCGGCTGCAAAGGGGTTTGCACCACCCCTCCCTCTGCCCCTACGTCTATTAGACATCAGAGGGTTGGGAAATGGGACTCAATTCATAAAGGTGATAAAACACAAATGAGGGGGGATGATTTGTGGATGAAAAGTCTTTAAAGTGAAAGGGTGAAGCGGTGAGGAATGGTTGTCAACCAATGAGGTGAAAGCTCGACAAGAAATTTGGTGTGGGTTTTTCTTGCGCGGTGGTTGTAACGGCAATGGAGTCCGGCCGTCCAGTCTGTTTTATCCCAGTAGGGCGTTGGTGGAGGTGTACCGAGGAGGGGTGCTGTGAACATGATTGATATGGGGAGGTGATCTGATCCAGTTTCCGCTAGTGATGTGGACCAAGAGTGGAGAAAACGGGTGAGTGGTGCGTTGGTGAAGGCTATGTCAATGACTCCAGGCCTCGTGTTGTTGTCGAAGGGGTACCATGTGAAGGCTCCTGGTGTGTTGGAGAGCTCGAAGTCACGGTCTCTAGCAAGTTCAAAGTAGGGGTTGGATGTTGAGAATTCATTAGACGAGATGGCCCTAAGCGGGTCAGCCTGCGGGTGGTGTATGTTGAACTCTCGCGCCACTAGTATGGGAAAGGCATTGCGTGGAGAGCAAGTGCTTGGGTTGACAGTCCTGTTTCCAGAGGAGGTGCCGACTGTAGAGTATACGTTGTAGGCCCTAAACCTTGAGTGATTGGAGTCAAATAATCCCAGGGGAGAGTACACATCAATTGCCATGAAATCAGGCCGATCGAAAAAACAGGGAAGTACTGAAAAAACATTCAAAAAATCCAAGCAAAGATATGTGGCCACCTTGGGAGGTGTACCTTGTTTAAATGGGGGGACAAATGATTTAAAGGAGGCAAAAGTAGGTAGCCTGTTGCGGTAGATCAGTGGATCTTCCAGCAGTGGTATCTGTGGGGGGGCTTTCAAGGACTGAAAGCTGTTAAACAAAGAAAGAAACACATCCCAGCTTCCCAGGTTGTTACGTTGAACAAAAAAAGTTGCTTAAGAGAGGATGGGGGAGGTGGCCCTATGGGCGGATAGTGACCATTATTTTTTTCTTTTTTTCTTTTTTTTAATCATATATTGCTTGTTAGGTACAAGAACATGCATGCAGCATAAGCTATGGCAAAAAGAAAACCTTAATTCCAAACAAACAAACAAAAGAAACCATCAGCTCAAATCTCCAAAAACGACAAATCTGTCGCAAGCACCTCCAACGGTGACCACTCAAAATAGTAAAGAAAAATCAACAAACTTACTGCATAAAAAAACAAAAGAATTTCATCAACAGCAGTATAGAACTCAAATCAGAGCAGGGCGCGGAGGCAGGTCTTCCCGAGGGGGTGAGAGCGGCCTAATCGGCGGCATGGGTGGCGGGAATCGGGTACCACTAGTTCGGATGTAGTTGGATAGTGACTATTACTTCTTTTTTTCTTTTTTGTTTCTTTTTTTTTAGATCTTGTTTTATTTAGTATTAAGGAACAAGGTCACATCAGCGCAAGTTATGTAGACCTAAACCTGCACCCCTGCCCGGGCTCAAAAAGGCTGAAGAAAAACCGTCTAACTACAAGGCCAGTCAGTGTAAAAAACTCCTCCAAACTACAACCGCTACGGTATACGCGAACCAAAAACCTCCACAGATGCGCGACTTAGATGAAATCCCAAACCCCAGCAGTGAACTAACCAAAACAGCAGAAAGAAACCCCAAACAAATGAAAACACATAAACCATCCAGCCTAGATCACTTGCGCGCAGGCAAGGATCTTCCATCACAGAAACGGACCCGAGCACTAAACAGGATAGATTTACCCTGGGCAGCGGGGGCAAGGGAAACCAAAGTAGGGAGAAGCAATAGCGACGTAAGAGGACGGTGTGTGGCAGGACCCAGGAACGCGCAGAGGTCCGCCGGAAAACGGGACCTGGTGGGGAGGCCAGCAGCCAGAGTGCTGACCTGAGAGAGGTGGTAGTAAGGTACCGGCTAGGGGGGGTGGTACTGGTCCGAGACCAGCAGGAAGTGTAGAAGGCAGTCAGGTGACGGCTTAGGTGAGCGGATAGCAGTAAGGTGCCAGCCTTTGGTAGCACTAGGGTGCCAGCCGATCACAACGAGAAACTGTAGAGGAGGGGTAGACCCAAATGACGAAATAACTGTCGGAATCGTGTTCGTGTCTTGCTAGGCAGCCTCCAGCAAGCCCCCAACAAAGCCCGCAGTTTTACCACGTCTCTCATGTAGTCCCTTGTTCTACGAGAGATAGTGTCACTGTAGTGGATGGGATACAACCTGCTGAAGCGATGAGGAAGGAAGGAGGGTGNTCTCTCATGTAGTCCCTTGTTCTACGAGAGATAGTGTCACTGTAGTGGATGGGATACAACCTGCTGAAGCGATGAGGAAGGAAGGAGGGTGGCGAAATCGACTGTAGCCTGTTGAGGAAACCTGGCACAACTCCCACAGTTTCTTTAGGAGGAGGGATACAGGAATCCATCGCAATCACGTACCGCAAACCGTAGTCCCAGCCGTCTGTTGTGAAGAAACGAGGGAAACCCGACCGTGATGAAGCTCAGCGAGGCCTAGCAAAAGCGGAGTAAGGGAGGCACCCAGCATCGCGAGATGCAGGAAGAAGAGGATGGGGTATCCCAAGAGGGTAAACCTCAAAGGGAGAGGGCGGTAGGCATGGACTCGAAGTCCAGAAGGATGAATGGTGATAGCCTACACCCCCCCCCAAGGGGAGGGTCCACACCGCAAAGTGGTGATAGTTTAGTGTGTTGTTGAGTTTATCCCAAATAGGAAATAAATTTCAATCACCGGAGGTGTAGCGGAGACGGAGGATGGATAGTGACCATTTTTCTTTTTTTCTTTCTTGTTTTATTTTTTTATTTTTTTATTTTTTTATTTAAATCATATATTACTTGATTAGGGTACAAGAACGTGCATGCAGCGTAAGCTATGGCAAAAAGAAAACCCTTAATTTCAAACATCCCTCCACCCGCCAGGTAAAAGCCGTCCATCCCAAGCCTCCCTGGTATGGAGCCAACCGCACATCTCGCCCCCAGCCAGACCCATCCCTACCTCGCAAGTGAGCTCGGAGAATAAGCGAAGCCTAACTAAAGACAAGCAGGAAACATCAGGAAAAGCCCCCTGGGAATTCTCGGCCCGAAGGCACAAAAGAAACCAATTAATATCCCAAAATGCACCCCCTATAGGGATGACTAGCCAAAAAATATAAACTGGGACAGTAACGCTTCACCCGGTGAGGGCTCACAAGGAGGTATGGAGGTAGGTGTCAGCCTTGTCACCTAGAGGAAGGGTTGTTGGGCGGAAGGGGCAGCGCCACCTTTAAACCCTGACGAGAGGTAGCAGTAAGGTGCTAGCTGGGGTTGGATTGTCGCCGGAGAAACTCCCGCAGAATGGGGGTAGCAGTAGGGTGCAAGCCAGGGTAGCAGTAAGATGCCAGCTTGGGTGGGGGTGCGGGTGCAAAGCGCACGAAGAGTGAAGGCGGCAGTAAGATGCAAGCTGTCTGGTAGCAGTAGGGTGCCAGCCAAGGTGTGGTGTAGCAGTAGGGTGCCAGCGGATCGCAACTGTGGGGAGTGTAGGAGGAAGGCATCCGTCCCTAAACGACAAAATGGCTGTCGGTATCGTGTTCGTGTCCTTCTAGGCGGCCACCAGCAGGCCCCAAACAAAGCCAGCTGTTTTACAACGTCTCTCATGTAGTCCCTTGTTCTCAGAGAGATAGTGTCACTATAGTGGATGGGATACCAGCAGCTGAAGCGATGAGCGAGGAAGGAGGGTGGCGAAATGGACCGTGGCCTGTTGAGGAAACCTGACACAAATCCTCCAGTTTCTTTAGGAGGAGGGATACAGGAATCCATCGTAATAGCGTACTGCAAACCGTAATCCCTGCCATCTGCCAAGATGAAGAAAGGGTTGTAGCCTACCGTCCTGATGCTAAGTGCAGCTAGAGCAAAAGCGGGGTAAAGAGGTTTCTGGACATCGTGAGATGCCACAGGGGAGGATAGAGTATCCCAGTGGGGTAGACCCACACGGAAAGGGATGGGGAGACAAGCTCGAAGTCTAAAAGGATAAATGGAGATAGCCTACACCCCCCCCAAGAGGAGGGTGCAGACAGAAAAGTGGTGATAGTTTGGTGTGGTGTTGAGTTTATCCCATATAGGAAATAAATTTCAATCACCGGAGGTGTAGCGGAGACGGAGGATGGATAGTGACCATTATTTCTCCTTTTTTTTCTCTTTTTCTTAAATCATATATTACTTGTTAGGTACTAGAACGTGCATGCAGCGTAAGCTATGGCAAAAAGAAAACCTTAATTCCAAACAAACAAAAAAAGAAACCATTGGCACAAATCTCCAAGTTGACAAATTCGTCATACGCACCTCCAACGGTGACCTCTCAAATCAGTAAAGAAACAAACAACACCTTCTCGCACAAACAGCTCAAAGGAAAATCATTCAAACAAGTATAAAACTTTCAAAACTGAGTAGCAGAGAAGGAGGATCCTCCTTCAGGGGGGCGTGAGCGGCCTAATCGGTGGCATTGGAGGCGGAAAACCTGTCCCAGTTGTCCGTATGTAATTTGCAAGCCCGATAACGGCCAGAGTTGTGGACCATATAGGTGCAGCAGGACCTATGTCGGTAACTCCATGGAGGTAGAGTGACCTCATGTCAGCCTTTGCCGAGCAGTGGAGGATAGCGTGGGGGAATGTCTCATCGTCTTCCTCGCAGAACGTGCACGTTGAGGATGCCAGAGGCTCCTCCCAAGAGTGGTGAGCGGCGTGGTAGCTTTTTCCAGCCCTCATCTGGTGTATTCTGCCAGCTGTGAAACGGGCAAGTCCCTTGAAAGCATGGGGCCTCAGCATGGCTCTATATGGGTAGTCTCGGGGGGGTGGTGCTTGGTGGAGCCAGTTGGCTAAAGGTTTCTGCTTAAGAGAGGCCTTGAGGGACTTATACCACGAGGGGAGTGAGGGCCTTATAGCCAGACCGGGTTCCAGATTCGGGTAGGCTGGCGGGAAGGTCTTGACCTTTGGTAGGATCGGGAGCAGGAGGTGTACCATTGCATCTATCGCGAGGTGTTTTCTAATGGGCTTTTCAGCTTTGTATTGGCTCCAGCCCAGANCCTTTGGTAGGATCGGGAGCAGGAGGTGTACCATTGCATCTATCGCGAGGTGTTTTCTAATGGGCTTTTCAGCTTTGTATTGGCTCCAGCCCAGAGGGATGTAATTTTGAAAACGCCCACTGAGGAGGCGCCGATGACTGGCCCTCTCTGGGTCGGACGTGTATGAAGGGAAGTCTGGTGGGAGCCTGGCAGATGCCGGGTTGTAGGCAGGGGAGGAGCAGGCCAATCTGAGCGCCGCCATCCTTCTGCGGTGAGGTATGAGTAGATCAAGGGGGGGAAGGCATGCTTCCACTGTTAAGATGGTAATCGGGGTAGACGTGAAGCAATTGGTGACCCATCGCAATACCCTGTTCCACAGGACAGACATCCGGTCCAGAGTTACGAGTGTGGGGATGCGGAGGTCGGCTCCGTACGTCAGGATGGGGAGGATCAGGCCCATTGCTAGTCTCCGGCACATGTGAGGGGGAATTCCCATTCTGGGTGGGGCGAGCCTTCTAATAGCCGAGAAAGCACCCGAGGCCAATATGAGTCGCTTAGTAAAGTGTGTGGTGGTTTCCAAGGTCGGGGTGAACCAGTATCCCAGCCACCTCCAGCAGGAGGAGGGTGCGGAGACTTAGCCGTTAAGGGCTATGGGTAGTCTGGAGACTGGGGACTTGTCTTTGGGCGTCCTCCAGTGGATTAGTTCCGTCTTGGGGATCGCAAAAGAAACTCCAATCTTCGCTGCCCTGCTCTGAAGCAAAGAAAAAACATATTGAAGATACCTAATATTCCCCCTGTAAGAGGTAGTGGAACCCGTAATCGAAAAAGCATCAACATAGGAAAATATCACCCCACGGGGTATAGAAATATGCAATTCAGAAACATAAATCACAAATAACAAAGGAGAAACAGGGGAGCCTTGGGGCGTGCCAACTTGAACTGGGGCAAATATTCCAGGTGCTCCTTGGAATAATAGGCGGCAAGAGCGGTCAGAGAGGAAGGATCGAACCCAGGCTACTAAGTACCTTGGGGTACATCTGGCCCTTAGCTTTGCAGTGAGGGTGGAGGAGAAAACATTGTCGAAGCCCCCTTTTATGTCCAGGAACAGGGAGGAGGCTTTGGAGGAGGGGTTCTGTCTAGCCCTGACTTCATGGGTCAGAGTCGCCGATGCAGCAAAGGTTGAGAGGGCAGCAAGCGAGCCGCATTAGTTGGGGTTCAGTAGGCCCACTTCTCAGGCTATGAGGGAGAGTCAGGTGGCGATTATCCTTTCCAGTATTTTTAAGATAGTTTCAAGTAGGACTATTATGCGGAAAGACGAGGGGATGGAGTAGTCCGGCTTGCCGGGTTTGGGGAGTACCACTCCATTGGCCATCTTGAGGCTCTTGGGGTGGTGTCCATACGCTAGGAGGGGGGCCAGGATGGATGTAAGCAGGGCTGGGTTTGTCGAGTGCACCTTCTTCCAGACCCCATGTGGTATTTGGTCTGGACCGGGGGCGGAGGTGTTTGAGGACTTCGCGAGGGCTGTTGCGACTTTTGCCAGTGTGAGTGGGGGGTGTTCCGGGTCGAAACAGGGGTAGGCAACCGGCTGTATTGGTGGTTTAGGGGGGAAAAAGTGTTCAAATAGGGCGGTGTTTATCTGTGTCGGGGTGGTGGCATCGGGAAGCTCTGGAAACCTGTCCTCATCCCTGCCCATCGCTGCCTTTTTAGCTTTCGAGACTGTCTGTGGCGTCACTCCAGCCCGAAACTCTTTCCAGTAGGTCGCTTTAGCTTTCTTAATTGCTTTAAAGTAGCGGTTTCGGTGGGATTTGAGCTCCTTCATGGATCGAGGGGTGGGATTCTGCCGATGTTCCCTTGAAACGTGGTGGTGAGCTTGCCTCAGGTGGGTTATTTCCATGCTCCACCAGGGCTTCGAGTGAATGGGGACCCTTTTGGATGGGGTGCAAGTCTTGAGGAGGGTTTTGACAGAAAGCATATGCCTTTCTAGCCAGTTGTCCAGGTCTAGATCGGTAGGGTTCGGGGAGGGCGGTGGAAACGTAATCGATATCAGTTTTCCTTCTATGGTCGTCCAGTCTGTTTTATCCCAATAGGGCGTTGGAGGGGGCATACGGAGGAGGGGCGCTGTGAACATGATTGATATGGGGAGGTGATCCGATCCAGTTTCCGGTAGTGTAGTGGACCAGGAGTGGAGAAAACGGGTGAGTGGGGCGTTGGTGAAGGCTAGGTCAATGACTCCAGGCCTCGCGTTGTTGTCGAAGGGGTACCTTGTGAAGGCCCCTGGGGTGTTGGAGAGTTCGAAGTCGCGGTCTCTAGCCAGTTCAAAGTAGGGGTTGGATGTTGAAAATTCATTAGACGAGATGGCCCCAAGCGGGTCAGCCTGCGGGTGGTATATGTTGAAGTCTCCTGCCACTAGTGTGGGGAAGGCATTGCGTGGAAAGCAAGTGCTAGGGCTGACAGTCCTGTTTCCAGAGGAGGTGCCGACCATAGAGTATATGTTGTAGGCTCTAAACCTTGAATGACTGTAGTCAAATAACCCCAGGCGAGAGTACACATCAATTGCCATAAAATCAGGCCGATCGAAAAAAGCAAGCGAGTACTGAAAAAACATTCAAAAAATCCTAGCAAATATATGTGGCCACCTTGGGAGGTGTTCCTTGTTTAAATAGGGGGTCAAATGATTTAAAAGAGGTAAAAGTAGGTAGCCTGTTGCGGTAAATCGGGGGATCTTGCAGCAGTAGTATCTGTGGGAGGGCTTTCAGAGACTGAAAGCTATTAAACAAAGAAAGAAACACATCCCAGCTTCCCAGGTAGTTATGTTGAACAATAAAACGTTGCTTAAGAGAGGATGGGGGAGGTGGCCCTATAGGCGAGGTGCAGGTAGATTCCTCCACCTTTATGCACCTGTAATGGGGTCTTCAGAGGAGAACGCGTCAGCCCAAGAGGGGGGAGGGCCAACTCGTCTGAGTATGGGGGCCTTAAACAGGTCCATTGGGAGGGGGCGGGTAGTAGACGGGCACGGGGTCTCTTCTACTTCTCTGTCAGTCTGTTTCTCCTTGTTTTTCGGGGTGGTAGGTCTTGAGTTGTCCTTATCAGTTTCCATGCCCTCTTCATCGCGTTGAGGGGGGAGATCGTCCCTGGCCACGGGCTTAGGGCGGGTGGGGCAGTCATTGTTTGTCGAGGAGTGGTCCGCTGAACAGTTGGGACACTTGAGGGGGGAGGCTGGGCAGCAGCCAGCCCCTGCCTTGAGGTGCCCGTCTTTGAGACATGTCGGGTTGGTGCACCTGTGGGCAGAGCGAGGGTGGGATCTAGAGCAGAGCGGGCAAACTGAGGCCCCTTCCATGCACATCGGTGAGGGATGACCGAACTTCCAGCACTTCCTGCACTGCATATAGCGGCTCTTGGAGTGGCAGATGTCCATCTTTCGTGGTTTGGAGTAGAGGTAGATGGTCTTTCCTATCTTCACTACATCAGCAGGGGAAACAGATACAAGGATGGAAGTAGAGTTTTTGGTTGCCCTTATTTCAGGGTCTAGTTGGAGGTATCTGGCAGTAAATATCGTCACTCCAGATGCATTCAGGATTGAGTTTCCCAGTTCCGAGCGGAGTTCTTCTTGGTCCTGGGGGAGGAAGGGTATTGGGAGTCCATGGATTGCGAGTTGGACTTCATTGGGAGCTGGCCTAAATGGCCTGAACGGATTGTCTCCAACTGGGAAGGCCTGGTTAAACCTAGCAGCTAGGGCCTCATAGTAGGGTGAGTAGGCAGTGGCAGGGGTGTGCAGCGATCGTGATGTAAGCGTGAGGGCACCTCTGGCATTGACAGAAGCGCTGAAGCAGAGGGGGTGTGGGCAGTTCGCCTCCTTGAGGACTTGGGCTGCTATGTCCGGAGCGGTAGCAGCTATCCGAAGCGCGTCTTGGTGCGGAAGTGGGGTCTCCCTTGGTGAAAAAAACCTTCCGTCGGCCGCTGGCAGGGGGGGTGGCCCTCTGACCGAGGGGCTCACATCCTTGGACGCCACGACTTGGACGGCCGTGGCCTGGGTGTCACCCTTAGACCTCCTGAGCTTCTCCCCATCAGTTCGCACTTGGGGGACAGCGGCCTGGGCGTAAGTGGATGGCTTGGGTTTTTCTCTACCCAGAGCTTTGCTAAGTGCTGGGTCTAGGTGACAGGGGGTGAAGGTGTATGCGCTATATTTCCCTTCTAGGAAAGCCTGAGCCTCCCAGGAACGCGGGTGTTTTACAGCATAGGAGTTTGGGTCCCCAATCCATTTCTCGGTAGTGGTGTTGTAACGGGGGATGTCGGAGTCGAAGTCGTTTTCCGGGTTGGTCGGGGGGCCTGTTTGGGCCGTGGGATTCTTTGCTTGTGTCTTGGTGTTTTTACCAGTTTGTTGAACGTTATGTTGCATTACGGTCTTTGCAGAAAGAGAGGCGGTAACTCGGGATGATAGGTCAGCCACTGTGGCTTGAATAGAGGCTACGGCAGGGCCTGTGTTGCCTTGGGTCTGAGCTGAGAGGGCGGTAAGTCTGTCCTCCATAGAGGCGATCCTGGCGTGGAGTGCAGCTATCCCTTCGAGAGCGGCCATTACAAGGGGAAGGAGCGATGCTTCTCCCGCCGACAAGCTCCTGAGATCCGCATCCCAGAGTCGGGGGAAAACATCCCTGCTGGTTGCGAGGTTGGAGGTGGTGTGGTTGTACATTTCCCTGAGTAGGGGCAGGTTAGGATCCAAGGGGCCCACCGAGGAGGACCAGGATAGGTTCTGAGGGGGAGAGGAGTGAATAGGGGCAGCCGGTGCAAGCACATGGGCCGTTGGGACATGAGCAGATCTTCCTGCATATGGATGGGAGCGGTCAGAGACGCGGGATTCTGGCCGAGAGGCCCTTCCAGTATTGTGAGTCATAGCACGGCTGTGACTGGGGTGGGTGGTGGGATCGCTTATAAATTGAAGCCTAAGCGAGAGGCAAAAATTGGTGTGTCGAGTTGGTTGCCACCTAAAAACTAGGAGTTTAGGGATGACCGAAAGCGGTAATTTTTGAAGCGAGAGGTGAATAGAGGGCGCGGAGCGTGGATAGTGACCATTACTTTCTTCTTTTTTTTCTTTTTTTTTTTTAAATCATATATTACTTGATTAGGATACAAGAACGTGCATGTAGCGTAAGCTATGGCAAGAAGAAAACCCTTAATTTCAAACATCCCTCCCCCCGCCAGGTAAAAGCCGTCCGTTCCAAGCCCCTCTGGTATGGAGCCAACCGCACATCCCGCCCCCAGCCAGACCCATCCCTACCTCGCAAGCGAACTCGGAGAATAACAGAAGCCTAACTAAAGACAAGCAGGAAAAATCATGAAAAGCGCGTCCGGAAATCTCGGCCCGAAGGCACAAAAGAAACCAATTAATATCCCAAAATGCACCCCCTATAGGGATGACTAGCCAAAAAGTGTAAACTGGGGCGGTAATGCCTCACCCAGTATGGGCTCACAAGGAGGTATGGAGGTAGGTGGCGGCCTTGTCACCTAGAGGAAGAGTTGTTGGGCAGAAGCAGCAGCGCCACCTACAAGCCCTGACGAGAGGTAGCAGTAAGGTGCCAGCTGGGGTTGGATTGTCGCCGGAGAAACTCCCGCAGAATGGCGGTAGCAGTAGGGTGCAAGCCAGGGTAGCAGTAAGATGCCAGCTTGGGTGGGGGTGCGGGTGCAAAGCCCGCGAAGAGTGAAGACGGCAGTAAGGTGCAAGCTGTCTGGTAGCAGTAGGGTGCCAGCCAAGGTGTGGTGTAGCAGTAGGGTGCCAGCCGATCGCAACCCTGTGGAGTGTAGGAGGAAGACATCCGTCCCTAAGCGACAAAATGGCGGTCGGTATCGTGTTCGTGTCCTTCTAGGCGGCCTCCAGCAGGCCCCAAACAAAGCCAGCTGTTTTACCACGTCTCTCATGGAGTCCCTTGTTCTCAGAGAGATTGTGTCACTATAGTGGATGGGATACCACCAGCTGAAGCGATGAGCGAGGAAGGAGGGTGGCGAAATCGACCGTGGCTTGTTGAGGAAACCTGACACCACCCCTGCAGTTTCTTTAGGAGGAGGGATACAGGAATCCGTCGTAATCGCGTACCGCAAACCGTAATCCCAGCCGTCTGCCAAGATGAAGAAAGGGTTGTAGCCGACCACACTGATGCTAAGCGAAGCTAGAGCAAAAGCGCGGTAAAGAGGTTTCTGGACATCGTGAGATGCCAGAGGGGAGGATAGAGCATCCCAGTGGGGTAGACCTACAGGGAAAGGGATGGGGAGACAAGCTCGAAGTCTAAAAGGATGAATGGAGATAGCCTACACCCCCCCAATGGGAGGGTACAGACCGAAAAGTGGTGATAGTTTGGTGTGGTGTTGAGTTTATCACAAATAGGAAATAAATTTCAATTACTGGAGGTGTAGCGGAGACGGAGGATGGATAGTGACCATTATTTTCTCTTTTTTTTTTTTTTTTTTTTTTTTTTTTTTTTTTTTTTTTTTTTTTTTTTTTTTTTTTTTATATCATATATTACTTGTTAGGTACAAGAACGTGCATGCAGCGTAAGCTATGGCAAAAAGAAAACCTTAATTCCAAACAA
>JACCEG010000064.1:19125-55190 GCA_014065205.1 Tuber brumale | reverse complement strand
GTGAGAGGCCTCTGCTGAGGGCTTTATCTGTGGAGTCTTTGCCGGCAATAGTGAGGACCATAGCTGATGCTGCTTTATCCTGACGTTCGGCTGGGGTGGTGAGCCATCTGGGAGGGCGTGGGAGGTGGGTGCCTGGGTTGAATTCTTCAATCTCTGATTGTATAGTGGATAAGGTGGTGGATGTAGGGACGCCATGTAGGATGACCTTGTGCCAGATTTCGTCTTTTCTGAGGCCAATTGCTGCAGGGATGGTGGCTCTGGTTGCTTCCTCAATGGCAGAACGATGCGCTTTGAGAACAGAGGTGGCAGGTGTGTTATCCTTGGTGAGGAGGTGGACATGGTGGTTGGTGGTGAATTCTATTCTTGCAATAAGAGGTTTCTTGATTGCATTGTTTATTGCATCGCGAATGGTGAGGGGGTTGGTGGTATCAGGTAGGATGGAGCCATCTCTTTCAATGACAATGGTACTGTCGCGTTTGGTCAAAACAGCTGGGGTTGTAGTTTTGGCTGGTGGAATGGTAGAGGATTTGACTTGGACTGCTCTTGTAGCTCTTTGGGCCCAGGTTTGTTGTTGTGGGGGGGCGGGCAAGGTGGTTTGTTGTGGTGAGGGGGGTTGTTGGTGGTGGAGTTGGTACTGCAGGTGTTCAACCTGAGAGGTGAGGTGCGCAACTTGGCCTTGAAGTGTTTGGATGTCTGTAATATGGCGGTTTTGAATCATCATTAGGTGTTTCTGTTGGGCCTGGAAGCCATCTTCAAGGTGTTGAGTGCGAAGTGAAATGCCAAGGTTGGTGTTGGAGATGCTTTCAGCCAAAGGCCTTGGCGAAAACGTAGGAATGGAAGAATAATCTTCTGTAGAGGTGGTAGAGGCAGGAGCAGGCACAGTCTGGACTGGAGAGCCTGGTTCTTCCTCTATGCGTGTGTCCTCAGGCGAGGCTGGGTTGGGAGGTGGGATGGGTGGGTTGAAGGGGGCTGCAAAAGGGTTTGCACCACCCCTCCCTCTGCCCCTATGTCTATTAGACATCAGAGGGTTGGGAAATGGGACTCAATTGACAAAGGTGATAAAACACAAATGAGGGGGGATGATTTGTGGATGAAAAGTCTTTAAAGTGAAAGGGTGAAGCGGTGAGGAATGGTTATCAACCAATGAGGTGGAAGCTCGGCAAGAAATTTGGTGTGGTTTTTTCTTTCGCTGTGGTTGTAACGGCAACGGAGTCCCTGTCTTTCAGCTCTTGAATATCTGCGATGTGCCGCTTCTGAACTACCATCAGGTGCTCTTCAAGAAGCCGTTGTTGTGTTGCTCCTTGGTTGTGTTTGTCAATGACATCCAGTATAACTGAATCAAGGAATTCCTGAGTGAGTTCCTCAGGCTCAGAATCGTGAGCAGGAGGGTTGGTGGTACTGCCAACAGTGTGGACAGGGGAGGCAGAGCCTTCACCCATGTCTGTGTCTGCTGGAGAGGAGTATTGTTGGGGGCGTGTTTGTGGGTTAAAGGGGGTGGCAAGGGGGTTTGCAACACCCTTGCCTTTTCCTCTGCCTCTGGCGGCCATCAGAGGGGACGGTAGAAGGACTCAGTTGATAAAGGTAGATAAAAACAAATAATAGAGGACGATTTGTTGGTGAAAAGTCTTTAAAAGTATTCGGGAAAGCGGTTAGAAATGGTTGTTGGCCAATCAGGTTGATGCACGGCGCAAAATTTGGTGTGGTTTTTTCTTTTGCTGTGGTTGTAATGGCAACGAAGTCTAATGGATAGTGACCAAACTCTGAGCATCTGGAACATTAAGTATCAGGACCAGAGGAGAGCTAACATTAGACTTTAAATTTCCTGCCAAAGAGCGAGAGGCCTCTGCTGCGCGCTTTTTCTGAGGGGTCTTTGCTGGCAATGGTGAGGAGCATAGCAGAAGCTACTTTGTCCTTTGGTTGGGATTCAGTTGTAAGCCATCTGAGGGGACAGGGGATATGAGTGCCAGGATTGAAGATCTCAATTTCTGCCCAAACAGTGGTAAGAGCAGTGGTGGTGGAGATGCCATGAATGATGACCTTGTGCCACACTTCTTCCTTCCTAAGGCTATTGGGAGCAGAGGCACTTGATCTTATAGCTTCTTCAATTGTGAATCAATGGTCCCAGAGGACTGTAGAGGCAAGGGTGTTATCCTTGGTGATGAATACAATGTGGTGGTTTGGAGTGAACTCAAAGTTGGAAGCAAGCTGTTTTTTGATCGCTGTATTGAGAGTATCGTAAATGGCAAGGTGGTTGGTATCATCAGGGCATAGTGTTCCATCTCTTTCTATGACAATGGCATGGTCGCGTTTTGTCAAAACTGCAGTTGTTGAAATTTTGTTAGACGGGGTGGTTATAGGCTTAGTGGGGATTGACGTGGATGCTTTTTGTGCACAGGTTTGTGCTGGTGGTTGAACTGGTAGGGAGGTAGGTAGGGTGGTAGTGGCTGTGGATGGCTTTTGTTGTTGGGTTTGTAGAGTGGTAACAAGAGTGGTAAGGGTAGCAATTTGGTCTATGAGGTCTCAAGTGTCTTTGATATGCTGTTCCTGAACGACCATCAGGTGCTCTTCAAGGTGTCGAAGTCTAGTTGCCACTTGGTTGTGTTTGTCAATGATGTAGTCTGTGACTGAATCAAGGTATTCTACAATGAGCTCTTCTGGATCAGATTTGTGAGTAGGAAGATTGGTGGTGCTGCCAACAGTGTGGATAGGAGAGGCAGAGCCTTCACCCATGTCTGTGTCTGCTGGAGAGGAGTGCTGTTAGGGGCATGTTTGTGGGTTGAAAGGGGTAGCAAGGGGGTTTGTGATACCCCTGCGTCTTCCTCTACCTCCGGCGGCCATCAGACGGAATAGAAGAAGGACCTAGTTGATAAAGGTAGATAAAAACATATAAGGGAAGATGATTTGTTGATGAAATATCTTTAAAAGTGTTAAGGAAAACATTGAGAATTTGTTGTTGACCAATGAGGTGGAGGCTTGGTGAAACATTTGGTGAGGTTTTTTTCTTTCGCCATGGTTGTAACAGCAATGGAGTCTTATCAGTATCTGCTGGTAAGGTGTATTGTTCTGGGTGGGTGCTGTGGTTGAATGCAGTGGCAAGAGGGTTCATGGCACCTCTCCCTCTTCCTCTTCCTCAGGTGGCCATCAGAGGGTACATAGGATAGACTCAGTTGATGGAGGTAGATGAGAAACAAATAACAGAGGATAATTTATTGGTGAAAAGTCTTTAAAGTAAAGCGGGAAGTGGTGAGAATGGTATGCTAACCAATAGGGTGGTGGCTTGGCGAAAAATTTGGTGTGGTTTTTTCTTTCGCTGTGGTTGTAATGGCAACGGAGTCCTAGGTATCAAAGGTGATGGAATGCGCGACTTAGTTGATAAAAGTGATGGAAAACAAATAATAAAGCATGATTTGTCTGTGAAAGTCTTTAAAATGGTTGTGGAAGCGGTGAGAATAAATTGTGAACCAATGAGGTGAGCGCTCGGCGAAAAATTTGGTGTGGTTTTTTCTAACTGTATTTAAGTAACTACAACCGCTGGTACTAAACCCTGGCCTCACAGGCATTAGGTTACAGCATGACCTTCACCGTCAGCCAACCACCTCCCAACCCAACAAATGAAACAATTCCAACCGGCAACCCGGTCCCGCAACCCTCCACCCCAAAAGAAAACCAAAAACAATCTAACATAACATCAACGGGCCATCGCCCAAGCCGCCTCATGCACAGCGCGAGAAGAATAGCAGGTACACTGATCCCACCAATACCGCTCACAGGAACAGCCCTCCTCCAAGACAACATCATCCTCCACCTACTCAGTCCCGCAACCGTAACAAGCGCCAAAACCATGGGAACCAGCACCCATAAACCTCCCACAGCTGGAGCAGAAATCCTCAGGATCCACAACTGGCGCAACCTAATCCACCACATCCGGCACAATTTCAACAGCCGGTACTAAATCCTCCACGAGGGGCGCCAAATGGCACAACCCGCCAGCAATATAAGCAGCCCCATAGTAAATGCAGGGCATGGCCGGGACAACAACCGCCACATCCACCACCGCCACATCAACCGAGGGCTCAGGCACGACGGCCTCAGGCTCCTGCGAGGAAGCCACCCCAGTCAACAAAGCCCCCACTGGTCCCAGAGAGCCCACCACACGATCCACCACCTCCGACAAACCGGAATCAACAACCGGCGCAGTCAAAACAGAGGGACGCCAAACATGCATCCCACGAGCCACATCAGCCCGCTCCTTCCGACGGCGGTCAGCCAAGCGGCGACACTCAGCCAGCCGTCCCTGAGCACGCCCACCAGCCACAGGTGCCACAGAAGACACCGGAGGCTCAACCCCCACCAAAGCCACAGGGTCAGCCATCCCCATAGCCATGTCCCCAGCCTCCGAAGAAGCCACAGACCCAGCCACAGAGGGCAGTCTCACCACAGGGAACGCCTCCTCCTCCTCTAGGAAAGGAGCCACATCCTCACCCCCCACAAAGGGGGACTCAAAAAACTCCAACAACGGGCAGGCCTCGAGAGCCTCCCATAAACAAACAAGCTTCCTGTCCCTGAGATGCAGGCATCGGGAGAGCACCGAGACATGGTGCCGTAGACGAGAAACCTCAGCCTCGAGGGCCAGGGACTTCTCAACGGCCTTAGAACGAACAACCGACGCCCGAGCGGCGGACGCGGTAGAAGGACCAGAATGACCAGAAACCATAATCGCGAACCGTGAAAGTTTCACTGAAGGGAAGAGGTAGATGGTGGAAGTGGAATAAAGTGAAAGCAAGATGAAATGATCTCGCTAGACGAAGGTAAAGATGAGGGAAAATCCTCAAAATTAGAGACTTGAAGCTATCGCGGGACAGAATCAAGGGACCATGATTGGCCAAAGCGTAAAATGTGACAGCTCACAAGAGTTTTTGTGTGTGCGTTTTTTCTTGTCGCTGTGGTTGTAACGGCAACGGAGTCCAGATCATTTGTTCTGTTATAGGTTAAGTGTAGTCTTAGGATTACGCACTATCCACATTTCTGCAGCCACTCTCGCAACTCAGGAATCTCGCAATGCCGGAAGAGACTGTAAATGTGGAAAACAACTTTCACTTTGCTACTACGAGTGCGGCCGATAGATATATTCGTCACGTGGGTCTGATAAAAAAGCTTTTGGTGGGAAACCCTCGCCAAAAATCTCTTATCAGACCCACGTGACGAATATATCTATCGGCCGCACTCGTATTCCCTTCAACCAACTTTGCCGCTAGTACTTAGTTCACTTATTTCACTGCTACAATCCCTGCTCGTGGACCACCCCCTCCTAGTAGAATCTTCAAAACTTAGGCGCTGTACCTTCGTAGGAGATAATACAGTATGCAAGCCCCAAATTCAGCCATGCCATCTACTCGTAGATTACGTGCCGGTATTTGTTCCACGCCAACATCTATTCGAAAGCTACCTCTAGGAGACATTCCGTACCCGCCATACATTCCCTAATGCCAATCACCATTCCCAACATACCAATCATTGCTCTACCGTCAACTCAGGTACACTCCTAACCATAAATTTTAACCCGGTAAAGACGTGATTGACCATTAAAGAGACGTCCAAGGACAATGAAATTCCCGAACGAAATCGCCAATATTGTATCTTCTGTCGGGCAACTCTCCCGCAGCCATACACACACAACTGCCTTTATTTCATTTCACATCACTTCGTCTTTCAGCTCACCGTCATTGGACAAACCAGCAGCATCAAGCGATACTAGTTAATCACAAACGCCGCAAATCCAAGGTGTAAATTAGAGTACATTACAGCATAGAACTCCAGCCAACCAGAACCGTACGATGCCATGACAAGACAAAACATTCGCGACTAACCTCCCTCACCAACCCTTTTAGACTAAAACGCATACAAACGCACCGTTATTCATACATCTCGCTCAAGAACTGCATATCCTGGGGTTCTACGGGCCTAGTACCTTGCTGGTGGCGTTCGTAAGCATGGTATCCGCCATTCCTGTCTCCCGAATGGGCTTCCTGTCTGTGCTCTGGGTTGGCTCCTCTTCTCCCAGCAATTCCAGGACCATGACTGCGCCCGCGACCTCTGCCACCACGGCTACGGTTTGAGTTGAAACGATCATACGAAACGTGGCGACCTTGGAAATTTCCACGGCGTGATGGGTGGAGCGAAGGTTTTTCTGCCGGGTGTTAGTAAGTAGCCGAGTGGATGAGTTATGCTAGAACTTCACTCAATGAATACGAATTGCCTAACTTACCCTCTGACTGGTGGCTCTCGTCTTCGACGCGAAGATAGGCTTTCTCGGCAATCATCGTTCTGACAACAAAGTTATCAGTCGGAACTTGCTGCCAGGTTGTGATTTTCTGAGCATCACTAGGTTTCCCATCACGACGGATCGCGAGTATGATTACCGGGCGATGACTGTCCAATACTTTGAATAGGTCAGATACAATCCCAACAATGGTGTGGTGCAGCGTATGCTCACCACTATAAGCCTTGTAATTCGGATCCACGGGCTGTGCCAATGCTGCCCAAACTTTATTCTCAAAGTGACCCCATCCAGTCACCACAAAGTCAACTGTAGTTCCCAAGGGGCCAGCATTAATCAAGACACGGTTATCGGCGGCGCGGGGGGATATCAGGATTCCAGTCCCATTAAGTCTTATGTCCTTATGATTCCGCGCAAGTCCCGGGATATTCAGGGTGTTGAGTAAACGAGAGGTAGTTGCGGGTGCTAAAAGATAACCTATGAGCGCGGGTGTTGGTTACCCGCGGAACCACTCAATGGGCAGATCTTCAATGTGGTCTTACCAGTGTAACTGACAGTTTTGCTGATGACCAAGCGCCCAGTGCCCCTTGTGACAATCTGGTTATGATCCTCAACCATCTTCAGAGCTTGCCTAACCTCAGTGACCGGGTCAAGAAGCGTCTACATTTGCGAAACTGAAATTAGGCTATGTCGCCGGAACCTGGGAGGGAGTGACTTACAGATTCCTCAGCGATATGAATAACGTCTGCTGTCAGACCAATTCTCGGAATGTTATTGTGACAATTGATCCGAACGTAATTCTTGAGAAATGATTCAAACGCCCTCACGTGCCTTTCGCGGTCTTCATAAACCTTGACCTCATCGGCATGGATATAGGTGTTGAGGAGATCGTTCAGGAACATGCACTTGAAATACATGGTATTCTTGATGGTCTCTCCACCAGGCCCTCTCTCAGGCTTCAGCGCGATTATGTCGAAATGGAGTTTTTTGCTGGCAACCATCCTCTTGATGAGTGGCACGAACCCCGCCACAGAACGCCCAGTGAGAAGAATAGTGAGCGCATCCTTTTGTTGCATGGAGAGCTCGACTAAAGTCACAACCTGTTCGTTCCACCAGCCTTCCCAGCTCCGTGGTTCCTCGACCTCGATGCCTTCACCAGTAGCCGCAAGGATTCGCGAGTCATGCCACCAACCTGTAGCATCCGATCAACACTATGCAAAAAAAAAAAAATCATCCGGTATTTGTGGGGGAAATCGAACCTCCGTTTTTGAAGATATCGCGATTCATCAGCTTCCCAAGTGTACTAGTGTGCCAGATCTTCGCATTTGGAAGCGGCGACTTGAAAACTGTACCGCGATTTGAACATCAGTCAGCAACCATGGTTTTAACCTACGGAGGGATGTATTATTTACGTGTGTTATCGAAGTCGTAGACATGAATGGCTTTGATAGCTATTTTTTCGGGCAATGGTCTGTCTTGGACATTCCATTTCCCCAGCCCAGTCGGAGAATACTCGCTAGGCTTCATGGATGTGATCTCGTAGGTTCCATTGGTGCCATCGCCTCCTGGGCGACTGCTGGAGGGGTACATTCTTGTGGCAACAAGTGCAGGGCAGGAAGAGAGTTGAGATGGTGGGACGGAGAGCGTGGTGGGTCGTGCGGTAAACAGCAAAGAGGGGTGAAAGTGAAGCTTTTGAACAAGGGCAGAGCCTTGGGAGCAGGTGAATGGGCGGACGTGGAACCTAGGGCATGAACGAGCAACAAGGCCCCAAGGTCGGGCACCATGTTTTGAGAGTAGGCTGCCAGGTACGGTAGTCTGTATAAGTTTTTTTTGGCTGTGACTCGAGCGGCGTAAAATTACTGGTATCATACCGCATCAACAACCATGGCACGGAAGTTGAACAGGCACCGAAACCTGTGAAATTTAATTTTCACCACAGTACCGGTAGATTGACTTCTAAATTCTCATGCTAAAGTGACTAAGCAAAAGTCTTAGTGATTGCTCCGTTTTCCCACCAAAAATGGGCAAAAGCACCACTTTTCGGTCGTCGGTATTTCATTGATTGGATCTCCCCCTTCCCAAACACCTGAAGTATATCCATTACCAGCTGATGGTCCTGCAAGCTTGTAAAGCTCACCCATCACTTAAAAGTGATCATTACCACTAATTTTCCATGATAATTGCACCAGCAACCCTTCCCTCAACAATGTTCCCACCTCTGAATTGTTGTCACACAATTAGGAAGTGTCCAGAGACTCTGTAAACAGCTGGAGGATAATCTTTACATGTGTACATAGCTACCTGGGTGATTTTTCGAAGGTATTCCACATAGGAGCAGTGTGAAAGCCTGGTTTAAACCCCCTTGTGTCCCGATCACCAAGACTTTTGCTTAGTCACTTTATGTACACCATTCGCCATGCTATAGTCTAATTTAGTCTACTCATATCTCTACAACACTCCAACCAAACCACCCTACATCGTGGCATACCACTCCGTCCCATTGAGAGGAATTCTAAGAAAAGTAAAACGCCCTGGTTGAGTACAGAAGCCTAAACATTCAATAGATTACCAATAAGTACAGATAAGAGACAACTCTCTAGCAGTATCATAAACAAAAACATCAGGATATCGTAGCCCAATTACCAGCATGCGTGTGACCTTGGCGAGTTTCGACTCTGGCCACTTCAATCTGCAATCTAAGCAAAACACCTAAACTTTTTCTCCCTATCGGAAGACACTCTACCACTCAATGAGCGACCCAGTCCTGTCAAAAACAAAAGGGGAAAGAAAGGAAATGGAAAGGAGAAGAGAAAAGAAGGAAAAGAAAAGAAAAGGGGGCGACAGCACACTATTTGATCAACCGGGCGAGATAAGTATGCGAAAGGTGATTGCAGAGGGAAAAGGATTGGCAATATATCAAAAAGGAAAGGGGAAAAAGAAAAGTTAAAGGAACCAATGAAGGGCAACAAGACACAAAACCGAGGACACAAAAAATCAAAAGCAAAAAGTGTATAATAACCCCCTCCTTCGCCTTCCATGTTCACCAGTTCCCTTCCTGTACCCCAATGTAGATCCCATTTCCATGCTCGATCAAAAGAAATGAAAAGACTCCACCATCAAACAGATTCAAAATATGGGCATAACCAGTACTAAGTAGGACCGAGGATTAAAACACAATACTGGTCCAAGAGAAGGAATACCAAGCGAGAAGATTAAAAGGTGTTACTTTCCACATATGATTGCTTGACGAGCCTATCGCGGTAAGGAAATGTCCACTTGCCAACCCTGATAAAACCCACCAGACCGAACTACACGAGAAAGCAAAATAAGAAATGCCAAGCTCTGCTCAAGTAACTAGGAGATTGATATCTACCGTAGGCTTACTGCTTCAAATCAACCGTAAATTTCCAGCTATAAATTAACATTGTCAGCAAGCGGATCAACTGTCACCTGAGACCTAGACTAAGGGGGACTTACTTCTCTTCAGCAAGCACCTTCGCTGTATCTTCCAAGAGTATTATACGCCGACTATTAACATACGCGGTTCTATCCATCATCTCTTTTTTGGCGTTGGCAAGCTGATCGGTTGGCATCTCAAAGAGTGAACTCAATGTCTCGACTGCCATCTCCAAATCTTTTTGATTATCCTCGAAGATGTATGTAAGATTGTTCCGCTCCAGATAAAACGCGAACGCATATGTCCATTTGAGAGTTTGGCGGCACTGTTGAAGAACTTTGGAGGCGGCCTCGAGGTACTGAACTTCAATCCACGACAGGCCAGAAGATGATTGCAGGGTCGTCATCTTTTTCTCAGTTTTGACATAGAGATCCTTATCCAACTTCGCTGAGTGGTCATGATTATCATATCTGTTGTAATACTGGAACAGAGATGTTAGTCCAAACCTTATAGGATACGCCAAACTCAAGACTTACGTGAAGATATCGTTCCAATGACGCACGAGATTTCGCTTGCTGATCCCTAGCCTCAGACCCACTCTTCTCCTCAAAACGGTTACAATTATACCAACTGGTTCCATGTTCCTGCCATGGTCCCATGCAAACCCAGCAAAATTCATGCTTGCATTTTCGACTAAGCAACTGGATTAGGCAAGTTCAAGCACTAAAGAAAATTCTGGTAACTTACCAGGTCATATGATTGCAGCCTCCATTCTTCTCTATTGTAGAAACACATTTCGGACACTCCTTTGTGTTCGCAGATATCCAATTGGCAGTCTCCGAATCATCCTCACATTTCTTCAACCATTTCTTGACAAGGAGGCATGGGCAGGGAAGATGGTCCGCATAACCGCACCCGAAACAGAACTGGTGGCTACAACTGCATTGGACAGTTGGAACAATCGAGTGTAGTTGGGTCGGCCTTATCGCGCAATCCACTACATATTCACAGTTCGGGGCAGGGCACCATCGCAGATTCGGCTTATCGTCGACATAAGTCCGGTTAAGGAGTTCCCTGTATCTAAAACCGAGTGTAAGCAGGGTTGTCATACGCAATCGCGCAGTCACGAGAGCTTACCTATGGTTAATCTCAGAGGGGACAAGGAGATCAATCGTCTTCGACCCCACAATCCTAGAACAGCCCTCAGAAGGGCACTCTATGCGGCTTGCTTCTCCTTCGTCTTTTATTTTGGACTCAATATACTGCCGATAGCAATCCGCACAGTAACGGTGGCCACACTTCATGGCATATGTGTCCATACCACGCTCGTCATCACAGCAGATCTCACAGCTAAATCCCTTCAACTTCTCAAGCACGGCTGGGGCTTCATATCCCGGTCCTAAGCCAGCATCTTCCAGGACCTCATCTGGGGTATCCATATACTTTTCAATAAGTCGATCCTTCTGCCACTTGAAAAAACGCAGTAATATTGCACACTGCTCTCCTGGGAGACCTAGAATGCTAGATACCTCTTCAATCTGCATCTGCTGGGCGGCACGAATTTGCTCATCAGAATGAACCTTGTAATCGACTTCATAGGCCTTTTTTGACGGCTTCTCGTCCTTAACATCATCTAAGTAGCGGTCATCATCTTCCTCTTCAAAAAACGTGTCAGTAACTCCGAAGAAAAATGGAGAGTAGTTGAGTCCACTATGACGTACCGAGCTCACCCAAGCTATAATCATCATCCTCGTACTGATCATCTGACAACTGGTCCGACATAAATTCGTCGTCGCTTGACATTGTTGTGGTTACTGAAGTTGTAGATGGAGTGATCGGTGTTAATTTTTTGGAAGCCGGATTGTTGTCGGCTTCGACCTGATCCGCAGCCTTTCGTTTTTTGGTAGAGGCAACCGTTGTGGCAAGTGGTGTTAAGGCTCGTTGCTTGGAACTTAGACCAAACAACGACACCGTTTTATGGCTGCAGAAAACACAAGAAGTAGAGTAGGAGAGGATTATGGTAAAGAGTGAAGGAAAGCGGTATAAGGCGGGATGAAAGGAGGGGCGCAGGTCGCGCGAAATCAACAGGTTACGAAGGGTTAAAGGACAATAAGGCGAGGGAGGGTATCCAGGAGTCGGAAGGACGAAGAGTTAACACGCCGAAGAGTTCAGGGTGAAGTACAGCAGGAGAATGATTCTTATCTCGACAGGGGAGACCAAGCAAAGTAAGTAGGAAGAATAGACAGACAACGTAGAGGAAGGTGAGGAAGAAGAAGCAGAAGTGGGAGAGAGGAAAAGAGAGGAGGCTACAAGTGTCTCGGTGTAGTAAGTAAGTAAGCAAAAAGGAAAGAGGGCGGAGGAGCACAAGGAAGCTGTAAAGTACCGTAACTCGTCAGAGGGTGGTTCTTCCCTTCTTCCCTGTATACAGCACAGCCACTGCCACTGCCAATGCTACACCCAGTTCAAGTGACTCAGCGGGTGGCTTCACCCCAGACTCTTCTGAGGGTTTCAGATTACCGGTACTGGGAACAGAGGGTAGCGAACCATTTCAGGTCTCGAATGAATGTGATAAATTTATACTATCCGGTGACTCCCAGAAATTTCATGACTGTTTTCGGTGATCGACTGCTTCCCATTGCCGAGAAATTCGTCGAAAGCATGCAAACCATTTTATTTTACCTGTAGAGTGCGGTATGTGCTTGTCTTGGTAGTACCGTAAGCTACGAGCTGAAATACTTGCAATGTTGTTCTACCCAGTGTTCACGATACGGTAGGTATTCACTCTATCCCCCGCGCTTAAATCCCCCGTGCTAATCCTGCAATCCTCCCCCGCTATATGCCCCAACGCAGTGTTGAGACCTGAGCATAGTACGCTATCTATCATAATCAAAATTTACAACAAAGGTGGCTGTCCTGGTATCATTGCCGAACGCCGATTCCACAATGTCATTATCAAATGATTAATGGGCGCAGCCTTACTCCAGTGCGGTACGCATTAGCATGCTTTACAGTCTAGTCAAATCTCAAGAGTCAGGCCGTTTGCACCTTTCTCCCTCTAAGACTCGGACGGGGCTCTTCTGCCCTGGTGATCCGATCATCCAGTATTAAGCCAACAGAAACTCCTAACCCCCACAAGGGCAGATGCCCAACCCATAAACTTACAAAAGAAAAAGTGATAGGAAGGGGAAAGAAAGGAAACCAAGAAGATGAAAAAGAGATAAGGACGAAGAGGAGTGGAAACCGATAAACTATGCACAACCACGAACTGCCAACCACCGAGATCAAGGAGTGAGTAAGTCATAGAAACACTTGGATGAGTAGAACCTGGGTAAGGAGTACAAGGAACGGCCACCGAATAAATTAAAATCAATCAAAGTAAACGCCTTGTTCCCAGCGGGAAAAAAGAACATTGCCATCCAGTGCGTGATAACCACCCCCAGTTGAAGACGCAAGTGGGAACAATGAAATCACCCCTCACTCATATCGACATCCCAATGGAGGCACGGGAGAAATAACTGACGATGACCGTAATCGCCTAAACAAGATGGCCATGTCCATGACTCCAAAGAGCCTTCTAGGGTAACGAGAGATTATAGGGGGATCGGGGAACTTAATGGCTTGACTTACTACCAAAAACCTAATATCGTGTCTTTTTAGCCTCGAGACCCATGAGCTGTTGCTGGGTATCATCCATTTCGGAAGCACCCCGTCGGACTCCATGAGCAAGGGCTCCGGGTGAGGGAAAGGTGCCGGTTGTGCGAGGCGCAGTGTTTTCACCCAAGTAACCCGGTATGAGGTTTGCATAAGTGGTATCTTCAGCAATTGAGGGTGTTTCTCCGATCGGATCCTCAACTGTATCAGAAGGCGGGCGCCCATACAATACCGCATTCTGAGGTGACTTTGAAGGCGACTGGGAAAATTTAAGTCCATTTTTGGCCAGAATGCCTTGTTCTTCAATAATCCTATTGTCGTGCTCATTGAAATTCAACTGTGTAGGTATTTGCCCTTCGTTGGCCTTGAGGTGCGAGAGGTATTTTTCGAGCATGTTGAGAAGTCCTTCTTTGGTGAAGGGTTTAGGTAATACATCGTTCATTCCTAAAAGGTATTCGATTTAACCCCGCTACCGACTCCAATAGGTAAAATATCTCACCATGATTGAAATACATATTGATATCGTCTCGGCGAATATTCGATGTCATCGCTATAATCGGGGTCGTGCTGTCAAACTGTCTGACCAGGGAAGCTGCTGAGACACCATCAAGCTGTGGCATAACTATATCCATAAGAACAAGGTCATATTTCCCATTATTGAGCTTATTGACAGCTATTAATCCATTGCTCTGACAGAAAAGTTAGTCATCGTTAAGGACATGAGGGTCATAAACGCAGGTAGTGCTCATTTAGTGAGGACTGAAAATAAGGTAACAAGGGAGTCATGGAAAGGAGACCGCAGAATGAAAAACATTGTGCCGCACGATTCAACCGTTACTTGAGCCCGTTCAGAAACTAAGAGAGGGAATCTCACTGCCATGTCAACGCTGCACTCTGCTGTCTGAAGAAATTTAGATCCAATTCGTGCACAAGTTGGATCATCCTCAACCAGTAACACTCTGGGCGGGGTTTGCCAATTTGGAGGAACAAATGGGGTACTTCGTTTCCGGCTAGGAGCTGGCCTTCCGCGTATGCCTAGGTTTGCATTCTCATGCTGTGGGGGTTGCATGGAATATCCAAGATTCCCGTTGGAGAAAGGCTCTACCATTGTGGTTCCTGGGCTGATTGCAAATGTGGCACCTCCATCCACTGGAATAGTAGATATGCTGTTGGACAGTGCTGCCGGTCGCTGACCATTCTGTGGGAGGCGGTTCACAGCTCCGAAGTCGCTGTAGTCAGCTGTCTCAGGAGGCCCCGATTGAGAAAGGCCTCTAAATCGCCCCATAGCAGGGTTGGCATCTAGAATGTCGGGATGGCTGTTAAGAAGCATCTGAGCCCGTTGCAGAGGGGTTGATAGATGCTCTCGAGAACCTGAGGCACTCGTAGCCGGCCCAGTCACAGAGTTCTCTGGAGAAACAGGAGCCGAAGGCCTCCCATCATTATCGTGTATTTGTTGGGAAGGAATACCGCCAACTAGTCTTATATCCTTTATCTCATCGTCCAGCTTCTGTAGATACACCATGATGTTATTTATCACCTTCTCCTGTACCCTAACCCGCTCCTCGTGTTGTTGAAGCACATGTTGCATTGTATTCAATTCCTGAATAACAGCATGATTGTCGCTGGCTAAGCGTTGAACTTGGTTGGACATCTCCTGGTTGACTTTTGACAAATCCTGCACTTGGCTGCTCAATTCCTCTATCTGTTGCACACCCCCATCCTCGCTCTGCTGTACATGTTTTCGTGGCGCAGGAGCCTTCCTCTTGATGTTATCAAGGTTGTCTATGTTGTTCATTTGAAAATCTGGATGTTTAAATTCCCAAGTCTTGATACCCTATCCCGGTTAGAACGCGCTCATCTTGCGTTGGGATTGCGTGGGACAGAACCTGGTGCCCATAAGAATTGCCCCCACTCTCCTCATTGCTCCGAATCTTGTGAAAATCATACCTGTCGTAGCATTAGTTTGGAAGGAGGTCTAGCATTTGGTGTAAGGAGCGCACTTATTTAGCTGTCTGACAAAACTTGCAAAATTGCTGTGCTTGAAATGATTCGGTAGTATGTTTCTGGTGAACTCGTTGGTCTACCCATCCAGTTAATCATGGGGGATTGAAGGGAGATTCCTCGGAGGGGTAGGGCAAGTGGTCTCATACATCTACAACTATAAAGCTATCACCTGCATCGCTCCAACGAACTGTCTGCCGATGTGTAGGGTCTTCCAACATTCTATAGTTATGAAGTTATTACACTCCGTATATTTCCACAATCGCAGGATTAATACATACTTGAAGAGCTTTCGGACCTAGAGAACGCACAGCGAAATAACCATCAGAGCTCGCCGCCAGGAACAAAGATAGAAAGAGGCAACATACAAAGTCGCTGCTACTGCTCGCAGCCGAGCCACCACCAGCGCCGCCTCCACCAGAACTATTTCCCTCCATCCAGGCCTATATCTCGCCCCGACACCCGGTATCCAAAAGACAATGAATCCGAGAATACCCCAGACAGGCAGAGCAGTCTGGGGCGCTGAAGTGTTGGGGTGCGAAATGGAAGAAGACCTCTGGGGCGGGAAAAATGGGGTAACAGAGCCGCAAGGGAAAATCCCTAGAGCACAGAGAACTCCTGATGCCTGTAAAGAAGTTGCGGGTTATAATAGTAGATGGCACTGTTCCGCGGCGGGTGTGCTGAACCTCTGCTGTAACCGTCTCCAGTATTGAGTGGGTGGTTCACCACACGGAAGTATTTTTGATAGCTAAGAGAATTGGTTGGGGTTCGAGAGTTGAATAGTGTCAGTGATGGATGCCGGTAGTTGGGGGGGAAAGGGAGGAGAAGGTCAATGATACGATAGGAGAAGGGTGAACGGGGGGGGGGGTGGAGGCGACGGCGGTGGGCGAGGAGGTAGGTAGATAAACGCGAGCGGTGAGCCCCAGACTACCGGGGGGGGAAAGTTTTTCCTGGCCCATGATGTCGACAATACCTGTTTCCCTCAATGAAGCAGAATACCAGTACCCTGTTATAACACTCAAAACAGCGAAAAAGTGCTGCGACGACTGCAGAATACCTACAAAAATTATGGATTCTAAATCTTGCCCTTCAATCCCCGAATCTCCCCTCGTTGAGGCTCACTGCGGTACGCTTGTTGAATTATTCGTGAGGGCATGGTAAAGGTATTTTTTTATTTCTTTCACTAGCATAGGGCTTGAAGGCGCCATGGTATGATACAATAATAACTCTGATACTACCTCAAAGGATCGAATGAACATAGTACCTCAAAGGAACAATCCTCCCGCTGTGATGGCAGACCGGAGGGTGTTGGTAACACACTCTTTAAACAAACTCTACTATTTGGGGTTTTCAAAGTTAAAAAAAGTTTGACTCTTCTAGCGTACCTGGACATGTAAGGTAGGCTTAGCGGGAACAAAAAAAATAGCTTCAATTCCTGGGTATTGATACCAAGGTCCGGAGATTGGTAGAGGGTAACATGTAAAGATGCTACTTCTTTTTAACTTTAATAACATTAGAAAATTTATAAATTATCAAACAATAAACCTTACATAATACTCCACTTTTCATACAATGCTCCACTTACCTAACAGCTTCAAAATATGTGGCTTTTTTTTAAAGCTTAATCAACATTCAGGCCCTGTTTGGCACGCCAAAAATACGATAGTATTTCCACTTTTATGGCATATTTTTCATGGTATTTTTATTTTAGTTTGGCCTAGTGTTTGGCAACAACAAATACTATAGTATTTTTATAAAAATAAAGCAGTATTTTTTTACTATAGTATTTTTCTTACAAATAAAATAGACAAATAAATTCAGGCCTATATCAAGTAATATTATATGACGTTAGCAATTGTAATCCTGTCCTCCACAATAGATATCTACTTATATCTTTATATCCACATTCTTGGACCTAAAATTACCAGAAATTCCTCTTTTTCAATTATTCCAATATATACCCTCCAATTCAACAATACGCCTTTCTCCAACATCATGGATGCCAATTCGAATATTACCAATAGCAACACAAGTGATATTCCATTCAGACTCAATGCCCGCTTGCTGTTGAATCTTGCAATCACTGTCACAGATGTTACAAGTTCACGATATGGAGTCGAGCCATGCCGTACTTCAGCACTTACAGGAAAAGCTTACATTAATGAACTTCTTGCGCCTTCAGCTAATCCTTGACAAGTCATTGAGGTATTGAGAATATCACGCAAGGTATTTCTTGAACTATGTTAATGGTTTATAGAAAGAAGTCTTCTTGCCTCAGGAAGATATGTTAATGTATATGAACAGGTAGCTATGTTCATTTGGACTGTGAATCGGAATGCTTCAAATCGAGAAGTACAAGAACGGTCTCAATAACTTCTTTATTCTTTGCCCCAAGAGGAGTAATAGGCTTGCTGAGCTTGTCTTCATACTTGGCATTACGCTCTGCAACAATCTGGGGTGAAACTGTCTTTTTAAAGCCAGTCTTAATTCGATTGCCTGGGTGAACATACTTGAGGAGGGAGTCAATAAGGAACCGCTCAGTTGAAGATACCCAAATACTGTTCCCCATCAAGAATTGATAGCTATACCTGTACAATATGTCAGTGAAAAATGAAACAATCTTGCTCTAGATGTTCAATTATACAACTTACAATTTAATTAAATGAATAGTACTATTGGAATTGTGTAGAAAAGATCTTAACTTGTGCAGAGAAAAAGAACTGTAATTTGTATGTATTATAACTTTGAAATTCAATAAAAACTACTTATATTCACTAGTAATTTTATAAACATCTGATAAGATTTTGCTTATTAAAAAAAATACTATAGTAAAAGAAGGGTTGCCAAACAGGATTATTTATGAAAATACTATTGTATTTTTATTTCTACTTATAAGCCATTTTCATGAAATACAATAGTATTTTTTTACCATGGGTTGCTAAACAGGGCCTCAATTTAATTTTAATTCTTATTATCTTAGAACAATTCTCCAAGTCCGATTCCTGAACTGTGTGCAATACAATCTTCAAACAGGTTTTGGTCACTGGTAACTTAATCTAAATGATACTTATAATATGTTTCACAAGTAAGTTTTACATGATATAGTAGTCATGAGTTGAATGATTAAGAGAGGATAAAGGAACAAGAAGTTGAGTGACACAAAAGAACTTCTAGAGATTATTATATCAGAAATACAATATTTAGTACTATTGAATCCAATTCCATGTCGTAAATATTTGTTTAAGTAACATGTAAGTAAATGTGATGTTTCCATACAATAAGCCTTCCTGCAACAGGTAATAATACTTCTCTTGTCTTGTCTAGATGATAATTTTAGACCTATATTGAAATGAGATTAAGTAGGACATTTGTCTTACTTGAAGGGCCTAGCAAACTCTTTTTTCAACTTGACTTATACAAATATAAGGTAGTTAAAAGTGAAATTGTTAGGCATGGAGAAATTTAAGACTACTGCACAGACCTCACTATAGGCTAACTGTATACAGACTCTTGATTTACTGAAGCTAATACACTCCTCTGGCCCCCTGATAAGACCCACACATCATTAGAAATATTTTGCTAGTTGTGTCTAGTAACTAAAATATCACATAAATAGAACTCACATCATAATACTGTATATGTTACCAGCAAGTGCCTGACTACATACGATTTGCAGGATAGATGGCAGGATCCGTTGGTGCTACTTGGGAAGTAGAAGAGAAGAAGTCTGTTAGAGGTACATTAAGTTGGTAGGCTTTAATATTGTGCTTCCGAAACCTGAACCAAATATAATAGTACATCCCCGATAAAATACGTGAGGAGAATACCACAGTATTATAAGCAACCCAGGATATACCAATTCTACCCAAACTTTTCAGAAATCCGTAGTAGGTTCATTGGTTTCAGTAATAGGACCGCTCTACAGAGAGAGGTAGGTCGACTAAGAGGAAGTATACTCAGTGTTAGGTTGACATTGAACTCTGATATAACTGTGGGAGGTAGGCCAAATCTTCGCTTGGAGAATCTGTCGAGGAAGGCTTGTCTCAACAACATAGGTAAGATAAAGATTTAAAGTGTAAAACAATATTATATTGATAAGATCTCTTCTCTGTTGCTTGATGATGTCTGTAAAGCTCAGAAGGCACTTCAATATTTATATCTAGCATTTGAGTGTTCGCGCACTACCTCTAACTACTATGCCTTTGAAGTACCACTCTGGTTTTAATACGAAAATGTCCAGAATCTTATAAGTGAGAGCACTGTTTGACCCTCAAACTTCTTATACCCTTTCATGGTTAGGGAATTGTATTCCTTCATTGAGATGACTGCGCCATTTGTTATACCAAACAGTGGTCTCCAACTTAGTTATCTGCATGGACTATTATATTACTTTAGTCTTGTTGACTATTATTCAAGTAGTCTCTTCAGTTATGAAATGATCAGTTTCATGCCGGGCCACCTAGTATCAATCGCAAGTCCAAGCCTGACATGTCAACGTCTTTACGCATCTTTGACTCATCTAGGTCTTCCTGTCTGTGCGTGCTTCTCCTTGGTCTACCTGCTCCCACAGAGGGGTCCTATTACTAGGACCAACCAACCTACAGCTGATCTCAGAAGGGTATGAGTGGATTCGGTCTATTCTCAGTAGCCTCCACTACTGGGACATCTTCTTAGAGAATTTTACCAAAAAGGTCCCATCACCTGCGCCTTATTGTTTAGGAAGTCTAACATTGAAGCCTACTATCTCAATGCACCTCTGATGGATATCTTTTATTCCACTTCCCTGACATTGCCACAGGTCCCCTCTTATATATCCTGCGAACAGCATGTGGTCGGACAGACGGTGGCAACGTATATGGTATTATGAAGTGGGCATCATTGATGTGACATTTTAGTTATGGAACGCATCTCTCGAAATGTCGCTAATGACATGTAGGCCCTATAAGGGGGCCCAAGGTAGGTGTTTGGCTCTTTGGTAAATCAAGGGTCTGTGCACAGCTACCCTACCGAGATGTCTGTGCACTTTGTCTCAGATTTCCAAATGCCTAATACTTAGGCAGGAAGACCTTGATAAGTTACAAACCTGTCTGGTCTTAGCATATTGAGCTTGGACTTGTTGTTGGCGATAGGAAGCCTAGCATGAAACAGATTACTTCATAACTGAAGAGACTACTAGAATGATATCCAACAAGACTAAATTAATAGAATAGTCTGTATGATAAACTAAGTCGAGGACGTTTATTTACTAAACTAATAGTGCAGTTATCTCAGGGCAGCAATATTATCCTGAGACAGTAAATGGGGATAAGAAGTTTCAGGGTCAAACAGTGTTCACATTTATAAGATTTTGGACATTTGTGTATTAAAACTAGAGTCATAGCTTAGAGGCATAGTAGTAAGAAGTAGTTCAGAAATATGCGGACGGGGAATATAAATATCACAGTGCCTCACCTGCTTGACTAATATCCTCAAGCAATAGAGAAGAGATCATATCAATATACAATTTTTTACTCCTTAAATATTTACCTGCTTTTTTATCGAGACAAGACATTCTGGACAGATTCTCTGATCAAAGATTTTCGCTTAAGTTTCTTAAACATACTAGAGTTGGCTTCCATCTAACATGAATAAGTTTTATATTGATAATAGTATTAAGTAAATAAGTGAGCAAGAAACTTGGGACATTCAATTTAGTATATTTGTTAACAAGGCTGACTACTCAAACAAGTATGTGAGGACAGTACCCTGAAGAATAAGCGCTCAATTATTAATCCTGTAGGCAAAGTCTATAAATGAGTGATGATATCGAATCATGCCCACTAAGAACAGCCTAAAGAACAAGAAGATCAAGAATATGCAATACAAATAGTACACCAATACTAATTGACAATACCACTGGTCTTGGATCAAACAAAATCCTACCAAATACCTTGTATCTTTGTCTGAAGCATTGCACTGCAACATAACATAATTGAAGAACCAAGTAACCAACAGGCAAGGATGTGTGCCAAAGTTCCTAGGCAAAATAGTTGTGGATCAACCAACTCCTCCGAAAGAGAAGAAACTACTACCACCTGCTGAATACAGTCAAGCAAAAATCTCCACCAATGTATCACTCTTCTAGAGTGGACTCCATGGGTATTACAACCACAGCGAAAGAAGAAACCGCAGCAACCTTTTTGCCAAGCCCCCACCTCATTGGTCAACAACCTGTTCTCACTGCTTCCCTAAGCTTTTTAAAGACTATTCATAGACAAAGAATCATTTACTATTTGTTTTTGCTCGCTTTTATCAACTAAGTGACACTTTCCATCTCCTTTGATGCCTTGCAAAGGCAAAGTCAAAGGTGAAGAGGCTGCAAATTCTCTTACATCCCATTTCCACTCCACCTCTTTTCAGAACCCAGCCTCACCTGAAGAGACCCAGATGGTGGAGGATACCCCATCACATGTCGACACAGTCAGTACTGCTTTGTGGCTCTCAGAGGAGGAGGATAAAGCATTTGATTCCATCACTACCCATGTTATCCAGCTCAGAACTGATTTCAATCCCATGATCACTGGATAGAAAGTTATGCAAATCACTAATACTGCCCTGGGAAAACACATCCATGTTATTCAAGACTGCCATATCCAAGATACTGAAGAGTGGAAAGCCATAGTTGCCAATCTTACTAACCAAGTTACGTATCTTCAGTCCCAATATCTCGTGCAACAACCATCTACCAGCTACCAATCCACCCTGCCACTACCTCCTACTATGCAATCCTGGGTCCAAATAGTGGCCCAAATACTCCGAGTCATGCCAATAACGCGCAAATCAAAGAAAAGCATTCTCCGAGCTCTTCGTACAAAATGTGACTGTAAGATTTTTATTGAAAGAGATGGGACTGCACTACCAGAAGATACATACCATTTCACCCTACATGATGCTGTCAGCTCAGCTATCAAAACACCCCCGTTCTCCAACATTAACTTTGCCCTAACAATCCCATCCTCTTTATTATGAAGGACAACACACCTGTCTCTACCATGTTCAAAAACTACCACTTGGCTATTGAGGATGCTGTCTGAGCCACCATTTCTGCTGCCAATATCCTGTAAAATAATGAGTTTTGACAAAAGGTCATCATCCATGGCATTCCCACTACTGTTACTTTCCCTTCTGTTCAGGCTGAGATTGAAACCTTCAATTGAGGCACCTACCTTTCCCATCCTCTCAGGTGGCTCACCACTCGAGTACAATATTAAAATAAGACAACATCTGCCATAGTTTTCACTATTGCCGGTAAAGACTCTACAGAAAAATCCTTGAATTGAGGCCTCTCACTCTTTGACAGGAAGTGCAAATTATAACGTTATCTTTCCTTTGACCCAGAAACATAATACTCAAGATACATGGAATTTGGTCACCACTTTTCCCAATGCACTTAAACCCCCCACTGCCCTGTCAGTTTTCAGAAACACACAGCCCACCTTCATACTTGCAGTGGATCAGACTGCCCCACCAATGGCAAATCCTGGCTCCACACCACTATCCTTTGCCTCAACTGTGGGAATAACCTATTCTCACCACTTCCTCAACCTTTTTAAAGGCTTCTGACAAACAAATTATCCTTCATTATTTGTTTTCAAGGACTTTTATCAACAGAGTCAAGCTTTCCATCACCTGCGATACCATCCAAAGGCAAAGGCAAAGGTAAAGGGGCTGCAAAGCCTCTTGAACCCCCTTTCTACGACACTTCCTCCCTGAATCCAACCTAGCCTGAAGACACCCAGAGGGCTGACGATACCCCATCACCTATCCATACAGTCGGTACTGCTTTACAACTCATAGAAGATTATTGTTATGATTATTTATCATTTTCTCGCTTATGGAGTCAGAAGCTATGAAGCGGCACTAACAAACAAAGATTCAAGGCAACTAACATAGCTGTCCAAAAATCCCACCTGCTACATAGTAGTGTCATCTTTTAATTGGGCACCTACAGCCAAAACGTAAACAACAAAATTAAGGAAAACCTCCTAGCCGCCTGAAGCCTAATAAATAATGGAAGTACAAGCTCTTGCAACCAAAGCTGCCTTGTTCCTGCTATCAGTTGCTGCCTGGTGTGTGTAAAAATAGGTAGCGCACTGGTTAGAGGTGGCCAGGTGATTGTTGCCACAGTTGAGGCAAAGAATAGTAGTGTGTAGACATGGCTTGCCTTTGGTAGGGTAGTCTGATCGGCCGCAAGTTTCTTTTTTTGTCTTTTTTTCTTTTTTCTTTTGAAATCATATTCATTTCGTATTAAGGAATAAGGTCATGTTAGTGCAAGCTATGAAGACCTAAACCTCCATCCCTGCCCCGGCTGAGAAAGGCTGAAGAAAAACCATGAGACTAAAAAGCCACTTGGTGTAAAAGACTCCCCCAAACGATAACCGCTACAGTGTACATGAACCCAACACCTCCACAGACATGCCCCATAAGAGAAATCCTGAAATTCCAACAGTGAACCAACCATAACAACAGAAAAAGACTTGGTTGCTGTTACAACTACAGCGAAAGAAAAAACTGTATCAAATTTCTTGCCGAGCTTTCACCTCATTGGTTGACAACCATTCCTCACCACTTCACCCCTTCACTTTAAAGACTTTTCAACTACAAATCATCCCCCCTCATTAGTGTTTTATCACCTTTATCAACTGAGTCTGATTTCCCAACCCTCTGATATCTAATAGACATAGAGGCAGAGGGAGGGGTGGTGCAAACCCCTTTGCAGCCCCCTTCAACCCACCTATCCTACGTCTCAACCCAGCCTCGCCTGAGGACACACGCATTGAGGAAGACCCAGGCTCTCTAGTCTAGACTGTGCCTGCTCCTGCCTCTACCACCTCTACAGAAGAATATCCTTCCATCCCTACGATTTCACCAAGGCCTTTGACTGAAGGCATCTCCAACACCAACCTTGGCGTTACACTTCGCACCCAACACCTAGAAGAAGCCTTCCAGGCCCTGCAGGAACACCTCATGGTGGTTCAAAACCGCCATATTACAGAAATCCAAACACTTCAAGACCAAGTTGCACACCTCACCTCTCAGGTTGAACGCTTGCAGTACGAACTCCTCCGACAACAACCCTCCCCACCACAACAAACCACCTTACCCGCTCCTCCACCACAACAAACCTGGGCCCAAAAAGCTGCCAGAGCAGTCCCAGCCAAACCCTCTACCACTCCACAAGCCAAAACTTCCACCCAAGCTGTTTTGACTACTTTTTTATTTTATTTTTATTTTATTTTTAATTTGATTTTTATATATCATATATTGCTTGTTAGGTACAAGAACGTGCATGCAGCGTAAGCTATGGTAAAAAGAAAACCTTAATTCCAAACAAATAAACATAAGAAACCATCAGCGCAAATTTCCAAAAACAACGAATCTATCGCAAGCACCTCAAACGGTGACCATTCAAACCAGTAAAGAAATCAATAAACATTTTTCGCACAATTACTAAGAAAATTCATCAGCAAACTATAGAACTCAAAGCAAGACAGCAGGGGGAGGTAGTTTCTCCTGAGGGAATGATAGCGGCCTGATCGGCGGCATGGGTGCGCGAAATCTGGTACCCGTGGTGCGGATGTAGTTCGCAAGGCCATAGATGGCCAGGAGCAAGGACCAAACAGGTGAGCTTGGCCCTATGTGGGAAACTCCAAGGAGATAGAGCGCCCTCTTATCGGCCTTGGCTGAGCATTGAATGATTGCATGAGTGAACGTCTGGTCGCCATCTTCACTGAATGTGCATATGGGGGAGGACTGGGGATCTTCCCAGGCGTGGTGCGGGGCCAGGTAGCTCCTCCCGGCACTTCCTTGATGTATTCGACCTGCTGTAAAGCGGTTCAGACACATGAAGGCATGGTGCTGCAGTGTGGCTTTGTATTGGTAGTTGTTGGGAGGTGGCGCTTGATGTATCCAGGCCGCGAGGAGTTTTTCTCACAGAGAGGCCTTGAGGGACTCGTAGCTCGTGGAGTTGGGAGGTAGTAATGACAGTCTGGGTTCCAGGGCTGGGTAGGTGGGTAGGAAGGATATCGTTGGTCTTATGACATGGAGCAGGAGATGCGCCATCGAGTCGATCGGTAAGTGTCTTCTCATGGGTTGCTCAGCTTTGTACTGACGCCAGCCTAGAGGGATGTAATTCTGTTTTCTCCCTTCGAGCAATTTCCTATTCCCAGATCTGTCTAGATGGGACATGTAGGATGGAAAGTCTGGGTGGAGTCTGGCTGACACCGGGTTGTAAGCAGGGGAGGAGTAGGCCAAACGAAGCACCGACATCCTTCGGCTGTGGGGGATCATGAGATCCAGGGGGGTGAGGCAGGCCTCAATGGCCAAAATGGTTGTGGGGGTCGAGCTGAAGCAGTTTGTAACCTATCTGATAGCTTTGTTCCACAGGACTGACATCTTGTCCATTGTGGCTAGTGTTGGTGTGAGGAGGTCCGCTCCATATATGAGGATAGGAAGGATGCGGCCCATAGCGAGCCTCCGGTACATGTAAGGGGGCATCCCTATCCCAGGAGGTGCCAGCCTCCTGATAGCAGAGAAGGCCCCGGAGGCCAGTGTGAGTCGTTTGGTAAAGTGGGTGGTGGTTTCTAAGGTGGGGGTGAACCAGTATCCGAGCCATCTTAGTGCGGAGGAGGGCGTCAAAACTGAGCCGTTGAGAGCTATAGGGTGGGCAGTAACTTGGGACCTGTCTTCAGGCATCCTCCAGTGGATCAGTCCTGTCTTGGGAATAGAAAAGGAAACTCCAATCTTCGCTGCCCGGTTCTGAAGCAAAGAAAAAACATATTGAAGATACCTAATATTCTCCCTATACGAAGTAGTAGAAACTGTAATTGAAAAATCATCAACATCGGAAAAGATCACCCCTCGGGGTATGGAACTATGCAATTCAGAAACATAAATCAAAAAGAACAAAGGAGAAACTGGAGACCCTTGGGGTGTTCCAACCTGAATGGAGGAGAAGACCCTAGGGGCCCCTTGAAACAATAAACAACACGATCAGTCTGTAAGAAAGAATCGGACCCAGGCAACCAGGTACTTGGGAGTACCTTTGGCCCCGAGTTTAGCGGTTAAGAGAGTAGAAGAAACATTAGCGAACCCTCCCTTTATATCCAAGAATAGGGAGGAGGCCTTGGAGGAGGGGTTTTGTCTTGCCCTAACCTCGTGAGTCTGGGCAGCTGTTGCATCAAAGGTCGACAGGGCGGTGAGTGAGCCGCCTGGATTTGAGTTTAGAAGCCCTACTTCACGGGATATGAGAGAAAGGTGGGTAGCTACTATCCTTTCCAATATTTTAGAAAAGGTCTCGTGTAGAACAATAATTCGGAATGAGGCTGCGGTAGAGTAGTCCGATTTTCCCAGTTTGGGCAGGACCACCCCATTGGCCATCTTGAGGGTCTTAGGGGGATGTCCGTAGGCAAGAAGGGGGGCAAGGAGGGACATGAGTATAGTCGGGTTGATTGCGTGAACCGTTTTCTAGACCCCATATGGGATTTGGTCCGGTCCCGGAGCAGAGGAGTAGGCTGATGTAGCGAGAGAAGACGAGATCTCCTCAGGGGTAAGCGGCAGGTGTTGGAGGTCGAAGCGGGGGTAGGCCACCGACTGTGCCTGCAGTTTTGGAGGGAAGAAATAATCTAGTAGAGCTGCATTAATCTTGGTTGGTGAGTCTGCGCCTGGCAGGTCGGGGAATCTGTCTTCCTCTCTTCCCATAGCTACCTCCTTGGCCTCCCAGACTGAATGTGGTGTCACTGCTGCCCGGAGTTCTTTCCAGTATTTGGCTTTGGCTTTCTTAATCCCCTTGAAGTATCCCTTGCCGTGGGATCTTAGCTCTTCCAAGGAGTGTTCAGTTAGGTTTCTCCTGTGTGCCCACGAGGCTCGGTCGTGAGCCTGCCTTAGGTGGGTGACCATCATGTCCCACCACGGCTTGGAGTGAATGGAGACCCTTTTGGTTGGGGTGCAGGCTTCGATCAGTGTTGTTAGCAATAGCAGGTATCTTTCTAGCCAGTTGTCTAGGTCGAGGTCGCTTCGATGGGGGCGTGGGGGTGTGAATGTCAAGTTTCTCCTTTTCTTAGAAGTGAGCGCCCAGTCTGTCTTATCCCAGTATGGGGTTGGAGGTGGCATTCTCATCAGAGGTGCTGTAAATTTGATGGAGATCAGCAGGTAGTCTGAACCTGTTGCTGGTAGTCGGGTCGACCAGGAGTATAGAAATCTAGTAAGGAGACTGTTGGTAAAGGCCAGGTCGATAACTCCCGGCCTTGTGTTGTGGTTGAAGGGGAACCTGCTATAGGGTCCAGGGGTATTGTAGAGTTCGAAGGTGTTGTCTTACGCTCTCTCAAAGTAGGGGTTAGACAGGGAGAATTCATTCGAGCAGATGGTCCTTAGAGGATCCGCTTGCGGTTGGTGAATATTGAAGTCCCACGCCACGCGTGCAGGAAATGAGTCCAAAGGAAAAGCTATAACCGGACTGACAGTTCTGTTTCCAGAGGAAGTGCCGCCTGTTGAATAAAGGTTATAGGCCCTAAATCGTGAGTGGTTGGAGTCAAAATGCCCTAAGCGGTAGTAGATGTCAAGTACAATGAAATCTGGCCTGTGGAAAAAACAAGGAAGTACTGAAAATACATTTAAAAAATCCAAATAAACATAGGTCGCCACCTTGGGGGGGGTACCCTGTTTGAATGGAGGAGTAAACGATTTAAAAGATGCAAAGGTAGGGAGTCTGTTGCGATAGACGGGGGGGTGTTGAAGTAGTATAATCTGTGGGGGAGCTTCCAAACTGTGAAAGCTATTAAATAATGAAAGAAACACATTCCAGCTTCCCAAATGATTGTGTTGGACAAAGAAAAGCTGCTTAAGAGAGGATGGGGGGGGTGGCCCTATGGGCGACATACAGGAAGAGTCCTCCACCTTTATGCACCTGTGATGGTGTGTTCAGAAGAGAATGCATCAGCTCACGTGGGGAGGGGGCCGACTCGCTTGGGTATCGGGGCCTTGAACAGGCTCATGGGGACAGTGCGGGAGGTCGACTGGCGCGGGGTTTCCTCCACACTGGTGTCAATCTGGTTGCCTTTTCCTTTGGGTGTAGCAGGTCTTAAGTTGTCTTTATCGGTGTCCATTCCTCCTTCCTCCTGGTCAGGGGGTAAGTCGTCTCTGGCCGTGGGCTTGTGTCGCGAGGGGCAGTCGTTGTTGGTTGCGGAATGATCCCATGAGCAGTTGCGGCATTTTAGTGGTGAGGTGAGGCAACAGGCAGTTGCGGCCTTCAGGTAGCCGTCTTTGGGGCACATGGGGTTTGTGCATCTACGGGCCGATCGGGGGTAGGACCCAGAGCAGAGTGGGTACACTGAGGAGGTTTCCTTACACATAGGGGAGGGGTGTCCAAACTTCCAGCATTTCCAGCATTATTATTTTTCTTCTTTTTTTTTTTTTTTTTTTTTTTTAAATCATATATTACTTGTTAGGTACAAGAACGTGCATGCAGCGTAAGCTATGGCAAAAAGAAAACCTTAATTTCAAACATCCCTCTTCCCACCAGGTAAAAGCCGTCCGTCCCAAGCTCGCCCCCAGCCAGGCCCATCCCTACCTCGCAAGCGAACCCGGAGAATAAGAGAAGCCTAACTAAAAAACCAACAAGAAACATCAGGAAAAACCCCCGGGGAAATCTCGGCCCAAAGGCACAAAAGAAACCAATTAATATGCCAAAATGCACCCCCTATAGGGATGACTAGCCAAAAGATGGAAACTGGGGCAGTAACGCCTCACCCGGGACGGGCTCACAAGGAGGTATGGAGGTAGGTGTCGGCTTTGTCACATAGAGGAAGGGTTGTTAGGCAGAAGCGGCAGCGCCACCTTCAAGCCCTGTCGAGAGGTAGCAGTAAGGTGCCAGCTAGGGTCGGGTTGTTGCCGGAGAAACTCCAGCAGAATGGGGGTAGCAGTAGGGTGCCAGCCAGGGTAGCAGTAAGATGCCAGCTTGGGTGGGGGTGCGGGTCCAAAGCCCGTGAAGAGTGAAGACGGCAGTAAGATGCAAGCTGTCTGGTAGCAGTAGGGTGCCAGCCAAGGTGTGGTGTAGCAGTAGGGTCCCAGCCGATCGCAACCGTGGGGAGTGTAGGAGGAGGGCATTCGTCCCTCAGCGACAAAAAGGCTGTCGGTATCGTGTTCATGTCCTTCTAGGCGGCCTCCAGCAGGCCCGAAGCAAAGCCAGCTGTTTTACCACGTCTCTCATGTAGTCCCTTGTTCTCAGAAAGATAGTGTCACTATAGTGGATAGGATACCACCAGCTGAAGTGATGAGTGAGGAAGGAGGGTGGCGAAATCGACCGTGGCCTATTGAGGAAACCGGACACAACTCCCCCAGTTTCTTTAGGAGTAGGGATACAGGAATCCATCATAATCGCGTACTGCAGACCGTAATCCCAGCCGTCTGCCAAGATGAAGAAAGGGTTGTAGCAGACCGTGCTGATGCTAAGCGAAGCTAGAGCAAAAGCGGGGTAAAGAGGTTTCTGAACATCGTGATATGCCAGGGGGGAGGATAGAGTATCCCAGGAGGGTAGACCCACAGGGAAAGGGATGGGAAGACAAGCTCCGAGTCTAAAAGGATGGATAGAGATAGCCTACCCCCCCCCCAAGGGGAGGGTGCAGACCGAAAAGTGGTGATAGTTTGGTGTGGTGTTGAGTCTATCCCAAATTGGAAATAAATTTCAATCACCGGAGGTGTAGCGGAGACCGAGGATGTTTGCAGCATTATTACTTTTTTTTTCTTTTTCTTTTTTTCTTTTTTTAAATCATATATTGCTTGTTAGGTACAAGAGCGTGCATGCAGCGTAAGCTATGGCAAAAAGAAAACCTTAATTCCAAACAAACAAACAAAAGAAACCATCAGCTCAAATCTCCAAAGCGACAAATCCGTCGCAAGCACCTCAAACGGTGACCACTCAAAAAAAGTAAAGAAATCAACAAACTTTCAGCATAAAAAAAACACAAAAATTCATCAACAGCAAAGTAGAGCTCAGGTTAGGGCAGCAGGGGGAGGAAGGTCCTCCCCGGGGGGCGAGAGCGGCCTAATCGGCGGCATAGGTGGAGGGAATCCGGTACCAGTAGTGCGGATGTAGTTGGCTAGGCCAATAACGGCTGGAAGTGAGGACCAGATTGGTGAGCCTTGGCCAATGTCAGAAACCCCATGGAGGTAGAGCGTCCTCTTATCAGCTTTAGCCGAGCATTGAAGTATTGCGTGGGTAAACGTCTCGTCGTCTTCCTCGCAGAAGTTGCATAGGGTGGAGGACTGGGGGTCGTCCCAGGAGCGGTGTGCAGCCAGGTAGCTTTTTCCTGCCCTGCCTTGGTGTATGCGGCCCGCGGTAAAGCGGTCGAGGCCCATAAAGGCGTCTGGTTTCAGCGTGACCTTGAATGGGTAATAGAGAGGGGGAGGGGCCAGGTGGATCCAGTCATCTAGGAGCTTGTTCCGCAGTAAGGCCTTGAGAGCTTTGTAGTTCGTTGGGGTGGGAGGTAGCAGAGTCAGTCCTGGCTCCAGGGCTGGGTAGGCAGGTGGGAACGTTGTTGTCGGTCTCATAGCCGGTAGCAGGAGGTGCGCCAGTGAGTCGATAGGTAGGTGTCTCCTCATGGGCTGTTCAGCCTTATACTCGCGCCAGCCGAGAGCGATGTAGTTCTGGGTTCTCCCCCCGGGCAGCTTTCTGTGTACGAGTCTGTCCGGGTGGGTGGTGTAAGAGGGGAAATCTGGGGGAAGCCTAGCTGCCACTGGGTTGAAGGCAGGGGAGGAGCAGGCTAAACGAAGTACCGACATCCTTCTCCGGTGGGTGACCAGCAGGTCCAGGGGTGGGAGGCAGGCCTCAATGGCCAGAATGGTCGTTGGGCTTGAGCTGAAGCAGTTGGTTACCCATCTCATGACTTTGTTCCAGAGGACCGACATCTTGTCCATCGTGGCGAGTGTTGGTGTTAGGAGGTCAGCTCCATACGTGAGGATAGGAAGGAGGAGGCCCATGGCGAGCCTTCGGCACATGTGGGGGGGCATTCCAATCCCAGGGGGCGCAAGCCTCCTGATAGCAGAAAAGGCCCCCGAGGCCATTGTGAGTCGTTTAGTGAAGTGTGTAGTTGTTTCCAGGGTTGGGGTGAACCAGTATCCCAGCCACCTTAGGGAGGAGGTGGGTGAAAAAACAAACCCATTAAGAGCTATAGGTTGGTTGGAGATTGGAGACCTATCCTTAGGCGTCCTCCAGTGTATCAGTTCCGTCTTGGGGATCGAAAAGGAAACTCCAATCTGTGCTGCCCGGCTCTCAAGCAAAGAAAAATAATATTGAAGATACCTAATATTCCCCCTATAAGAAGCAGTAGAAACCGTAATTGAAAAATCATCAACATAGGAAAAGATTACCCCTTGGCGTATTGAAACATGCAATTCAGAAACACAAATCACAAATAACAAGGGAGAAACAGGCGACCCTTGAGGAGTCCCCACCTGAACGGGAGAAAAAACCCCGGGGGCCCCCTGAAACAACAAGCGACATGAATGATCTGTAAGAAAGGATCGAACCCAGGCTACCAGGTACTTGGCAGTTCCTTTGGCTCTGAGTTTGGCTGTAAGAAGAGTAGATGAAACATTATCGCACCCTCCCTTGATGTCTAAAAACAAGGAGGAGGCTTTGTAGGAGGGGTTTTGTCTTGCCCTAACCTCTTGCGTGAGGGCAGCCGTGGCATCAAAGGTTGAGAGGCCGGCGAGCGAGCCGCACTGATTAACGTTCAGCAGCCCCACTTCACGGGCGATGAGGGAGAGGCGGGTTGCCACTATCCTCTCCAGTATCTTCGAAAAGGTTTCAAGTAGAACAATAATCCGGAACGAGGCCGGGGTGGAGTAATCTGGTTTTCCTGGTTTGGGTAAGACCACCCCGTTAGACATCTTGAGGCACTTCGGGTGGTGCCCGTATGCTAAGAGGGGGGCAAGGAGAGATGTGAGTATGTTGGGGTTGGTGGTGTGGACTCTCTTCCAGACCCCGTATGGGATTTGGTCTGGGCCCGGCGCTGAAGTGTGCGCGCATGTGCCAAGAGCGGAAGAGATCTCGTCGGGGGCCAGTGGTGGGTGTTCAGGGTCGAATCGTGGGTAAGCCACTGATTGCGTTGGTGGTTTTGGTGGGAAGTAGTGGTCTAGCAAGGCTTCGTTGCTTTCGTCAAGGGAATTTGTGTCCGGCAGGTCGGGGAATCTGTCTTCATCTCTCCCCATTGCCGCCTTCTTGGCTTTCCAGACCGACTGGGCCGTCACTCTGGCCAGAAAGTCTTTCCAGTATTTGGATTTGGCCTTCTTAATTGCCTTAAAGTATCGGTTGCTGTGGGGTCTCAGATCTTCTAAAGATTGTTCTGTTGGGTCTCTCCTATGTTCCCACGATGCTCGGTGGTGTGCTTGTCTCAGGTGGGTAATTGTCATGTCCCACCTGGGTTTGGAGGGGACAGAGACCCTCTTTGATGGGGTGCAGGATTTGATCAGTGTTGTGAGTGTAAGCAGGTGTCTTTCTAGCCAGTTGTCTAGATCGAGGTCGGTTGGGTTGGGGCGTGGTGGTGAAAACGTCTGGCTTTTCAGTTTTTCCTCAGCAACTGTCCAGTCTGTCTTGTCCCAGTATGGGGTTGGAGGAGGTGGTGTGATTAAGGGTGTCGTGAACGCGATGGAAATTGGGTGGTGATCGGAACCAGTCGCCGGTAGGTTAGTCGACCAAGACTGTAAAAAAGCAAATGAGGGGTGAGTTGACGAAGGCCAGGTCAATAACCCCAGGCCTAGTGTGATGGTCAAATGGGAATCTGGTGTATGCACCAGGGGTGTTGCAAAGTTCAAAGCCATTGTCGTGCGCTTGGTCGAAGTACCGGCTGGAAGTTGAAAATTCATTAGAAGAAATAATTCTAAGGGGATCAGATTGTGGGTGGTGGATGTTGAATTCCCACGCAACAAGAGTGGGGAAGGGGTGTAGGGGAAAGCATGTAGCTGGGTCCACTGTTCTGTTTCCAGAGGTGGTGCCCACCGTCGAGTACAGGTTGTATGCCCTGAATTGTAAGTATTTGGAATCAAAAAGACCAAGAGGGGAATAAACATCAATGGCCATAAAATCAGGCCTGTTAAAAAACATAGGAAGTACAGCAAACACATTCAAAAAATCCATGTAAACATAGGTAGCCACCTTGGGAGGTGTCCCTTGTTTAAATGGTGGAGCAAATGATTTAAAAGATGCAAACGTGGGGAGCCTGTTGCGGTACACAGGGGGGTCTTGCAACAGTATTATCTGTGGGGGGGCTTTCAGGGACTGAAAGCTATTAAACAATGAAAGAAACACATCCCAGCTTCCCAAACAGTTATGTTGAACAAAAAAACGTTGCTTAAGAGAGGGTGGGGGGGGTGGCCCTAGGGGCGATGTGCAGGTAGAGTCCTCCACCTTTATGCACCTGAGATGGGGTCTTCAGAGGAGAACTCATCAGCCCACGGGGGGGGGGGCTGACTCGTCTCGGTACTGGGGCCTTGAACAGGTCCATTGGGAGGGTGCAGGAGGTTTTTTGGCGTGGGGTCTCCTCAACGCTGGTGGCGGTCTGTTTGCCTTTCCCTTTAGGAGTGGCGGGTCTCGAGTTATCGTCGTCGGTGTCCATCCCTTCTTCCTCCTGAGCTGGTGGCAGGTTGTCCGTGGCCACTGGCTTGCGTCGGGAGGGGCAGTCGTTATTGGTTGCAGAGTGGTCCCCTGAGAAGTTGGGGCATTTCAGGGGTGAAGCGAGGCAGCAGGCAGCTACAGCCTTCAGGTGTCCGTCTTTGGGGCATGTGGGGTTGGTACATCGATGGGCTGAGCGGGCGTGTGAACCAGAGCAGAGTGGGCAAACTGAGTTGCTCTCCTTGCACATAGGAGAGGGATGTCCAAATTTCGTGCATTTTCGGCACTGCATGTAACAGCTTTTGGAGTGGCAGACATCCACTTTGCGGGGCTTGGAGTACAGGTAGATGGTCCTTCCTCTCTTCACAACGTCAGTAGGGGGAACCGACACGACAATAGAAGTAGAATTTTTAGCGGCCCTTATTTCACGGTTCGGCTGGAGATATCTTGCAGAGAAGATCGTCACGCCTGTTTCGTTTAGAATAGAGTTTCCCAGTTCAGAGCGAAGTTCCTCTGGGTCCGACGGGAGGAAGGCGATGGGTAAGCCATGGATGGCTAGCTGGACTTCATTGAGGGCCGGCCTGAATGGCCTGAACGGGTTCTCTCCAACTGGGAACGCTTTGTTGAACCTCGCAGCGAGTGCGTCAGAGTACGGGGAGTAGGCGGTAGCGGGAGTCTGTAGGGAGCCGGTTGTAAGAGTTAGGGCCCCTCTGGCGTTGACCGAGGCGCTAAAGCATAGTGGGTGGGGGCAGTTTGCCTCCTTCAGTACTTGTGCTGCGATGTCGGGGGCTGTTGCAACTATCCTGAGTGCATCCTGGTGAGGGAGGGGAGTCTCTCGGGGCGAGAAGAACCTTCTGTCTGCTGCTGGAAGGGGGGGTGGCCCTCTAACTGAGGGGCCCGCACCTGACGACGCTGCGACTTGGGCTGCGGAAGCAGAGGCCTTGTCTCCACCCTTCGCTTTTCTGGACTTCCTTCCATCAGGTTGCGCTTGTGGTGCGGCGGCCTGGGCATAGGTTGACGGTTTGGATTTGTCCTTGCTGAGAGCCTTGTCGAGTGCCGGTTCTAGGTGACCAGGGGTGAACGGGTAGGCCCTGTACTTTCCCTCGCAGAAGGCCTGGGCTTCCCAGGATCGCGGGTATTTAACTGCGTAAGCGTTGGGGTCACCATACCACTTATCTGTGGCTGTGTCGTAGCGAGGGATATCGGAGTCAAAGTCAGTCACTGGGCTGGCTGCTGGAATGGGAGGCGGGGGCTGGTTTTTTCCGGTTAGTTTTAGCTGCTTTGCCGTTTGGGGTTGATGTGCCACGGTGGTGGGCTTTGCTGAGAGAGCGGCTGCTACTCTGGATGAGAGATCGGCCACTGTGGCTTGAATAGAGGCTAGGGAGGGGCCCGTGGTTGGTTGGGTTTGTTGTGGGGGTGTTGTAATTTTGCTCTCTAGGGAGCCTATCCTGGCGTGGAGGGCTGCTATTCCTTCGTGTGCTGTCATGATAAGGCGGAGGATTGTTGCTTCTCCCGCTGTTAGGCTTCTGTGATCAGCATCCCATAGCCTAGGGAATACGTCTCTATTGTTGGAGAGGTTGGAGGTGGTGTGGTTGTACATCTCTCTGAGAAGAGGGAGGTTGGGGTCGAGCGGGCCTACAGAGGGGGACCGTGTTGGGTTCTGGGGGGGGGAGGAGTGGATCTGGGCTGCTGGTGCCAGGGCAGGAGCAGTGGGGCCTTGAGCAGTTCTTCCTGCATAGGGGTGGGAGCGGTCAGAGGTGCGTGATTCTGGGCGCGAGGCCCTACCAGTGTTGTGAGTCATAGCAGAAGGTAGGAGTCGAGTGAGGGGTGGGGTCGCTTATAGAGTGAAGCCTAAGCGAGAGGCGAAAATTGGTGTGTCGAGCTGGTTGCCACCCAAAAACTTGGAGTTTAGGGATGACCGAAAGCGGTAATTTTTCAAGCGAGAGTTGAATAGAGGGCGAGGAGCGTCGGCCCTGGCTTATTTCTCTTTTTTTTTTCTCTTTTTTTTTTTTTTTTTTTTTTTTTTTTTTTTTTTTTTTTTTTTTTTTTTTTTTTTTTTTTTTTTTTTTTTTTTTTTTTTTTTTTTTTTTTTT
>JACCEG010000639.1:34145-57376 GCA_014065205.1 Tuber brumale | reverse complement strand
AGCCGGAGGAAGCACCCGAAGAGGGTGCCAGCCAGAGTGGTGGGGAGGTGGCAGTAAGGGTGCCAGCCGACCGATGGGAGGGTGAAGAGGGAGGGGTAGACCCAGAAGCTCTCAACTGTCGGAATCGTGTTCGTGTCTGTACTAGGCGGGTACCTCCCACACAGCGAAGGCGTCTTACTGCGTCTCTCTTGTAGTCCCTTGTTCTCTGAGAGATAGCGTCACTTAGTGGATGGGATCCCACCACCAAGCAGTGTGAAGGAGGAATGTGGCGAAGTCGACCGTAGGTCATGGGAACCCAAACCCAGGCCCAGAAGGGCGGGGAGAGAGAAACACCGAAGTCGCCTACCGCGAACTGTAGTCCCAGCCGTCTGGAGAGAGAAACCGTGAAACCCGACCGTGCCAATGTTAAGCGAGGTGCAAAACAACAGCATGGCAAGAGGAGCAAACAACGTCCTGAGACATCGCAGGAGGGAGGAGGAGGGGCCCAAGAGGGTAGACCTCGAGAACAGGCTTTGAAGTCGATGCCCGAGGGCAAAGAAGTGATGAAAAGGATGGCCAGGACCCCCCAGAGGGGGGGGGTCCTAGACCGAAAAGTGGTGATGGTTGCCTCTGGTGTTGAGTCGTTCCCAAATAGGTAATAAATTTCAACGACTGGAGGTGTAGCGGAGACGGTCGATGTGCCATAGCTAGCGCTGCATGCAAGTTCTTGTACCGTAAACAAAGAATATATGAAGATAAAAAAAAATAAATAAAAAAAAGAAGAAAAAAAATAAAAAAAAAAAGGTACGAGTAGATAGGCTCTTCACGCTTCGTTCTAAGTTATTTCCTTACTTATTACTTTATGCTTTTACGAAGATAAAACCTTTACGCTCTTTACGAATACCTACCTGCGAGAAGAAGGACTCTAGTATAGAGTCGAGTTGAAGAAAGAGTACGATAGGCGATAAGGACTAGAGACAGGAGAGTCTCTCCCACCTTATCGTAGGCAACGGCCTAAGAGCTATCGTCGAGAGAGAAAGAGAGAAGTATCGTCCACCTGTCGCTGAGAACTGATACCAGTTAGGGATCGTAACACTAGGTCAGTTCCTTGTTGTCCGCCAGTTCCCAGATCTTATTCACCCAGGTTGGGCTCTGGACGGTAGCGACTTTGTGCGCTAATTTAGGATTCACAATAGCGGATCTTGCTTGTCGAATTCCCATTTTTATCGGTCTTGAGCTGACCGTTGCCGCCGATATATGGGCATCTCCCTGACACGTCTGATAGGTGTGATTTTTCTTTCCACAATGTGTGCAATCTCCTTCTTTCCTCCCCGTGTATATCACACTTTGCGGGATACTAATATAGGCCTGGGCAACATTTGTGTGGGTGGTTGTTATCGTACCTCCCAACCTCTTCCTGGGCTTCTCCAGTTCATCGTCCCTTTTCCGTTTTCGTGGTGGGGCTCCACCTCCCTGGACATAAGGTTTAGTATCCCTTTGTCGCTTTGATTTAGAGTCCCGTCGGTCTTCTCTTTTGACCTCGCGGACTATTTTAGACTTGGACAGTTGGTCGCGTCCAATTTTCTTTCTGGCTAGCAGTCCTTCTTCTGACCATCCGCATAGCCTTATTGCCTCTTTCCATTCTTGATCCGTCGTATATTGCAGGGCTGACAACCTGCGGACAATTTGTTCAGGAAGTTTGTCTTCGACTACCTCTCTCCAGGATTCTCCAGTCATGCGTGTACGAATATTATGGTTGTGCATGACTGTTAGATAGCGTTCAATACTGCCGTCATATGTGATTAGTTTCATTGCGCGAAGGGCTAGTCTTTCGGCTTCTACCGTGGCGAATCGCTTGATCATATCATGTTCAAAGAGGGTCCATGTGGCCAGCTCTGGTTGCTGGGTTTCCCCGTGAAGTCCATCCATGGCCTTCCGATACCATACAGTATAGGGAAGGACTATTTCTCCTCTTGTACGACTGAGTGCGTATATGATCCGTTCTCTTGCATCGTCCCAGATCCGCTGGTTTCTCGCGAAGTAATCCGTGCATTGCAAAATCCACACATATATATCTTGTACGGGTTTGTCTTCAAAGAATGGGGGTGGCTCTGATGGTCGCTTAATATTCAGCGCCATCGCGTTGGCAAGTGTTTCTGCCATACCAGACTGTTCTGGTGTTTGTTCTTGCCTGCCTCGGCTAGGACCTCCTCTCTTCCTACCTCTCTCATCATCATCATCGTCATCGTCACTAGGATCCTCTGGGTTGCCTCCTTGGGCAACTGAGGGGGATGCATCAGCGGCTTCTCTGCCTTTTCCCTTTTCCCTACGTGTAGGTGGAGCATAATACTCCACGTCGTCCCTTTCTTGGACTGCGGGTAAAGGAGCAGGTCCCGCAGCTTCAGGACTGGGTGCGGTAGCCAACATTCTGTTTATCGACTGAGTTAATACCTTCAGGGTATTGTTAGTCTAAATATTTTGCTGTTGCTGCTGGTCCTGAGATCGGCGGATTTCTGCCTGGCGGGTAGTCTGATCTGATCGCATCGGTCCTAGGATACGGTTGGTCTTTCTTTCACGAGTGGTGCTTTCTGCGCGGAATTCTACCAATTTCGCTCTCAAACTGGGGACCATCTGTTCCAGAGTGTGGTCTCGGGCTAATGCTGCTTGGCTTTCGTGTCTGATGGTTCCATGTAACATCGTGGTTACCTCTTCATGTTCCTGTTGACGCCTTTCTTAGGCTTCTATCTTCTTTGCCACTTCCCGGATCATTTCCTCTTGAATCCCTTTGACCTCCGCTTCTACTCCTGCCACCTGCATCAAGAAGAGCGCAATTTCGTTGTCAGGGACATCTTGTCCTTTTGCGATTTGTTGCTGTACCTCAATTAATTTCAAGGTATTGTCCTGGGTTGCCCCCTTCAAATGTTTGAAGGTAATGTTGGCTTGGTCAAGCGAGGTGTCTATATCCTGCCTTATTCGACCCAAGGTTATCCCAAGACGGGCAGCCAATCTGGGCAAGTTTGCAGCGTGGTCTCCTCCTGGTTTAGGAGTAGAGGACCTTGATATCCTATGCGTGCTTGCAATACTAGAGGATCGGTGAGAGGATAAATTTCCTCTCCAGAACGCAGGTTCCTGAGGTGTGGAAGGGAAGGGTGTAACCGGTACTGGTTACTGGTTTAGGATTTTCATATATCAGTTGATATTGTTTGAGTTTTGAATATGTTTCAGGAAACGAGGTGTGCCTCTAGCCTGATAGTATAGGGTTTGATACTCTATATGTTTTATGTTTGGTTTCGAGTATCGGTTTGATACTCTATATGTTTTATGTTTGGTTTCGAGTATCGGTTTGATACTCTATATGTTTTATGTTTGGTTTCGAGTATCGGTTTGATACTCTATATGTTTTATGTTTGGTTTCGAGTATCGGTTTGATACTCTATATGTTTTATGTTTGGTTTCGAGTATCGGTTTGATACTCTATATGTTTTATGTTTGGTTTCGAGTATCGGTTTGATACTCTATATGTTTTATGTTTGGTTTCGAGTATCGGTTTGATACTCTATATGTTTTATGTTTGGTTTCGAGTATCGGTTTGATACTCTATATGTTTTATGTTTGGTTTCGAGTATCGGTTTGATACTCTATATGTTTTATGTTTGGTTTCGAGTATCGGTTTGATACTCTATATGTTTTATGTTTGGTTTCGAGTATCGGTTTGATACTCTATATGTTTTATGTTTGGTTTCGAGTATCGGTTTGATACTCTATATGTTTTATGTTTGGTTTCGAGTATCGGTTTGATACTCTATATGTTTTATGTTTGGTTTCGAGTATCGGTTTGATACTCTATATGTTTTATGTTTGGTTTCGAGTATCGGTTTGATACTCTATATGTTTTATGTTTGGTTTCGAGTATCGGTTTGATACTCTATATGTTTTATGTTTGGTTTCGAGTATCGGTTTGATACTCTATATGTTTTATGTTTGGTTTCGAGTATCGGTTTGATACTCTATATGTTTTATGTTTGGTTTCGAGTATCGGTTTGATACTCTATATGTTTTATGTTTGGTTTCGAGTATCGGTTTGATACTCTATATGTTTTATGTTTGGTTTCGAGTATCGGTTTGATACTCTATATGTTTTATGTTTGGTTTCGAGTATCGGTTTGATACTCTATATGTTTTATGTTTGGTTTCGAGTATCGGTTTGATACTCTATATGTTTTATGTTTGGTTTCGAGTATCGGTTTGATACTCTATATGTTTTATGTTTGGTTTCGAGTATCGGTTTGATACTCTATATGTTTTATGTTTGGTTTCGAGTATCGGTTTGATACTCTATATGTTTTATGTTTGGTTTCGAGTATCGGTTTGATACTCTATATGTTTTATGTTTGGTTTCGAGTATCGGTTTGATACTCTATATGTTTTATGTTTGGTTTCGAGTATCGGTTTGATACTCTATATGTTTTATGTTTGGTTTCGAGTATCGGTTTGATACTCTATATGTTTTATGTTTGGTTTCGAGTATCGGTTTGATACTCTATATGTTTTATGTTTGGTTTCGAGTATCGGTTTGATACTCTATATGTTTTATGTTTGGTTTCGAGTATCGGTTTGATACTCTATATGTTTTATGTTTGGTTTCGAGTATCGGTTTGATACTCTATATGTTTTATGTTTGGTTTCGAGTATCGGTTTGATACTCTATATGTTTTATGTTTGGTTTCGAGTATCGGTTTGATACTCTATATGTTTTATGTTTGGTTTCGAGTATCGGTTTGATACTCTATATGTTTTATGTTTGGTTTCGAGTATCGGTTTGATACTCTATATGTTTTATGTTTGGTTTCGAGTATCGGTTTGATACTCTATATGTTTTATGTTTGGTTTCGAGTATCGGTTTGATACTCTATATGTTTTATGTTTGGTTTCGAGTATCGGTTTGATACTCTATATGTTTTATGTTTGGTTTCGAGTATCGGTTTGATACTCTATATGTTTTATGTTTGGTTTCGAGTATCGGTTTGATACTCTATATGTTTTATGTTTGGTTTCGAGTATCGGTTTGATACTCTATATGTTTTATGTTTGGTTTCGAGTATCGGTTTGATACTCTATATGTTTTATGTTTGGTTTCGAGTATCGGTTTGATACTCTATATGTTTTATGTTTGGTTTCGAGTATCGGTTTGATACTCTATATGTTTTATGTTTGGTTTCGAGTATCGGTTTGATACTCTATATGTTTTATGTTTGGTTTCGAGTATCGGTTTGATACTCTATATGTTTTATGTTTGGTTTCGAGTATCGGTTTGATACTCTATATGTTTTATGTTTGGTTTCGAGTATCGGTTTGATACTCTATATGTTTTATGTTTGGTTTCGAGTATCGGTTTGATACTCTATATGTTTTATGTTTGGTTTCGAGTATCGGTTTGATACTCTATATGTTTTATGTTTGGTTTCGAGTATCGGTTTGATACTCTATATGTTTTATGTTTGGTTTCGAGTATCGGTTTGATACTCTATATGTTTTATGTTTGGTTTCGAGTATCGGTTTGATACTCTATATGTTTTATGTTTGGTTTCGAGTATCGGTTTGATACTCTATATGTTTTATGTTTGGTTTCGAGTATCGGTTTGATACTCTATATGTTTTATGTTTGGTTTCGAGTATCGGTTTGATACTCTATATGTTTTATGTTTGGTTTCGAGTATCGGTTTGATACTCTATATGTTTTATGTTTGGTTTCGAGTATCGGTTTGATACTCTATATGTTTTATGTTTGGTTTCGAGTATCGGTTTGATACTCTATATGTTTTATGTTTGGTTTCGAGTATCGGTTTGATACTCTATATGTTTTATGTTTGGTTTCGAGTATCGGTTTGATACTCTATATGTTTTATGTTTGGTTTCGAGTATCGGTTTGATACTCTATATGTTTTATGTTTGGTTTCGAGTATCGGTTTGATACTCTATATGTTTTATGTTTGGTTTCGAGTATCGGTTTGATACTCTATATGTTTTATGTTTGGTTTCGAGTATCGGTTTGATACTCTATATGTTTTATGTTTGGTTTCGAGTATCGGTTTGATACTCTATATGTTTTATGTTTGGTTTCGAGTATCGGTTTGATACTCTATATGTTTTATGTTTGGTTTCGAGTATCGGTTTGATACTCTATATGTTTTATGTTTGGTTTCGAGTATCGGTTTGATACTCTATATGTTTTATGTTTGGTTTCGAGTATCGGTTTGATACTCTATATGTTTTATGTTTGGTTTCGAGTATCGGTTTGATACTCTATATGTTTTATGTTTGGTTTCGAGTATCGGTTTGATACTCTATATGTTTTATGTTTGGTTTCGAGTATCGGTTTGATACTCTATATGTTTTATGTTTGGTTTCGAGTATCGGTTTGATACTCTATATGTTTTATGTTTGGTTTCGAGTATCGGTTTGATACTCTATATGTTTTATGTTTGGTTTCGAGTATCGGTTTGATACTCTATATGTTTTATGTTTGGTTTCGAGTATCGGTTTGATACTCTATATGTTTTATGTTTGGTTTCGAGTATCGGTTTGATACTCTATATGTTTTATGTTTGGTTTCGAGTATCGGTTTGATACTCTATATGTTTTATGTTTGGTTTCGAGTATCGGTTTGATACTCTATATGTTTTATGTTTGGTTTCAAGGCTACCGTTTTGGAGTCTATTATGTTATGAGAACAAGGCTCTCGGTAGCCTAGGAAGTGTATTTAAGAACTGCTACTCTTTCCGTTAGAAGGAGTAGACTTCGGCAGACAGAGTTTTCAATATACTTGGTTGAACAGTTACTTTCTTCAGTTCGTTTCAAGAATCTTTAGTCTAAGACCTACCAAACATCTCGGAGACTTCAGTAGTTGCGATACAGTAAGGAGTCTATTCAACAACCTTGGCTAAAGCCTCCGGACTTTGATTCACTAGTTACCACCTTGGTACAGAACAAAGCCCGTTAACCCTACGATTACCGCATCTCCCGAGAGGCGGTTACAAAGGGACTATGAATGGCGGAATCATCCGCCTTATCCGTGGTGTCGTGTCGGGTATCCATAGGTTCAAACGCCGTTATTCTTTTCCACGGGTCCTGAGGTATTGCCGCCATGGTGATACTTTCCAGATAGGCTAACTGCTCTAGTAGCCCTGGATGAGTGATTACTGGTACTTCGTACCAGAGTTCTTGAAATCCTTTAAAAGGTTTAAGGAATCGTATATAAGGTATCCACTCTTAGAGATACTCTAGATGTATAGGTATAAAAGGGTTAGGTTGGTACGACTCTGGACTCAAAACCTGAATTTCCCTTTTGGTAAGGTTTAGGATGTACTTATAGTACATGTGAAAATGTATTAGGCCCAGGCCGAGGGGATGTTTGGCCCCTGGATGACTGTGCCAGGGTTTTCCATTTCCTTCTCTTCCGTCTTTAAAGAGCGCGGGGTGCTCCAGTCCACGAAGTTTTGCGACTTGGTTGAATTCCACTCAAAATCCGAACCGTGCCAGATACGATATATGCTATTGAATTGATCCCACGTTGGGATCCCGAAAGGTACTGTGAACCACGCGGGTTCTTGATTATATTCTTCTTCGATTTCGAACAGCTCGGTTTCAAATATTTCTTCCAAAGAATGAACATAAATGGGACAATGAGGTGCTTCGAAAATGTAATCGAAGTCTGAGGTGAGGGTGGAGTTTGAAGTAAACTTGTAGTTCATGTAGTGAGCCTTGGTAACAGGAGAACTATCAATATACTGTTAGGCGGACGCCAAACTCAAGTATAGAACCAAGGGACACAGGACAAATCTTTGTTCGAAGAATCTGGCGAGGAAGGCACGTCTCGATAAAATAAAAGTAAGGTAAAGATTTATAAGGTAAACAATTTTATATTGATAAGATCTCTTCTCCGTTGCTTGATGATGTCTGTAAAGCTCAGGAGGCACTTCAATATTTATATCCCGCGTCTGAGTGTTCGCAGACTACTTCTAACTACTATGCCTCCGAAGTACCACTCTGGTTTTCATATGCAAACATCCAGAATCTTATGAGTGCGAACACCGTCTGACCCTGAAACATATCACACTCTTTCGCGGACTTGGAATAGTATTTCTCCGTTGAGATGACTGCTCTATTTGTTATACCAAATAGCCGCCTCCAACTTAGATGTCTGCATAGACTTTCATATGACTTTAGTCTTGTTGACTATTGTCCAATCGTCTCTTCGGTCATAAAGTGATCAGGTTCATGCCGGGCCACCTAGTGCCAATCGCAAGTCTGAGCCCGACGTGTCAGGGTCTTAAGGATCTCCGACTTATCTCGGTCTTCCATTCTGAGCATGCTTCCCCTTGTTCCGCCGGCCTCCGTAGAGGGGTCCTATTACTAGGACCAACCAACCTACAGCTGATCTCAGAAGGGTATGGGTGGATTTGGTATACCCCTAATAGCTTTCACTACTGGTATATCCTCCTAGAGTATTTCTCCGAAAACGGCCCGTCACTTTAGGCCCATAGTTTAGGAAGCCCAACTTTGAAGCCTACTATCTCAATGCGCCTCTGACGGACTTCCTCCGTTCCACTTCCCAGATGTCGCCAAGGGTCCCCTCTTATATACCCTGCGAACAGCATGTGGTCGGACGGACGGCACCGACGTATATGGTGTTATGAAGTGGGCTTCATTGATGTGACAGTTTAGTTATAGGACGCAACTCTTGAAATCTCGCTAATGACGTGCGGGCCCCATAAGGGGGCCGGAGGTGGGTGTTGGCACTCCGGTGAATTGAGGGTCTGTGCGCAGTTACCCTACCGTGGGTCTGCGCACATGTCCCGGGTTTCCATATGCCTAACAGTTTGCGTATTAAAACCAGAGTAATACTTCGTAGGCATAGTAGTTAGAAGTAGTCCGCGAACACTCAGACGCGGGATATAAATATTGAAGTGCCTCCTGAGCTTTACAGACATCATCAAGCAACGGAGAAGAGATCTTATCAATATAAAATTGTTTACCTCATAAATTTTTACCTTAGGTTTATTTTATCGAGACGAGTCTTCCTTGACAGATTCTCCAAACAAAGATTTTGGCCTATGTCCCACGGTTATATACTTGAGTTTGGCGTCCGCATAACTGTATATTGATAGTTCTCCAGTTACCAAGGCTCACTATATGAACTACGAGTTCACTTCAAACTCCACCCTCACCTCAGACTTCGATTACATTTCCGTAGCACCTCATTATTCCATCTATATTCATTCTTTCGAACAAATATTCGGGACCGAGTTGTTCGAAATCGAAGAAGAATATACAAAAGAACCCTCGAGGTTCACAATACCTTTCTGGATCCCACTGAGGGATCAATTCAAGAGCATATATCGTACCTGGCACGGTTCGGAATTTGAGTGGAATTCGACCGCGTCATAAAGTTTCGTCGCCTGGAGCACTCAGTGCTCCTTAAAGACGGACGAGAAGAAAAAGGAAAACCTAGGCACAGCCATCTGAGCATCAGACATCCCCTCGGCTTGGACCTAATAAAATCCTTATATGTACTATAAGTACATCTTAAATCTCGTAAAAAGGAGAATCAGGTTGTGAGTCTAGAGCGGGACTAACCGAATCCTTTTATACCTACGTCTCTAGAGTATCTCAACCGTTGGATACCTTACATACGATTCCTTAAACCTTTTAGAGGGTATCGAGAACTCTGGTACGAAGTACCAGTAATCACTCATCCAGGGCTACTAGAACTGCTAGCCTATCTGGAAAGTATCACAAGGGCTCAGATACCTCAAGACCTGAGAAAAAGAATAATGGCGGGAGAACCAATGGATACCAGACCCGATAGGCCAGATAACACCGAAGATACGGCCATATCCAGTCCTTCCCCGTCAACACCTCTTGAACCCGCATTTCGGAAAGGAAATATACCCTCTAACCGATCCTCCAGTATAGCAAGTACACATCGGATATCAAAGGCCTCGACGCCTAAATCAGGAGGAGACCATGCCGCAAGCTTAGCAAGGTTGGCTGCCCATCTTGGGATAACCTTGGGTCGAATAAGACAGGATATAGATACCTCGCTCGACTAAGCCAATATCGCCATCAAACATTTGAAGGGGACTACCCAAGACAATACATTGAAGCTAATTAAGATTCAACAACAAATAGCCGAAGGACAAGATATCCACGATAATGACATTGCAATATTGTTAATGCAGCTGGCAGGGGTGGAAAGTGAAATTAATGGTATCCGATAGGAAATGATGCGGGACGTGGCAAGGAAAATAGACGCTCACGATAAGCGTCAACAGGAACATGAAGAGGTAACTACGAGGTTACATGGAACCCTTAGGGAAGAAAGCCAAGCGGCATTAGTCCAAGATCAGACTTTGGAACAAATGGTACTCAGTCTATGGGCGGAATTTGTAGAATTCCGCGCCCAATGGACTATGCGTGAAAGAGAGGTCAACCGTACCCTAGGACAAATGCGTTTAGATCAGACTACCCCCTAGGGGGAAATCCGCCGATCTCAGGACCAGCAGCAACAGCAAAATAACGAGACTAACAATACCCTAAAGGTATTGACACAATCGATAAACAGAATATTGGCTGCCGTACCAAGTCCCGAAGCTGCAGGACCCGCTCCTTTACCCGCAGTCCAAGAAACGGACGACGAGGAGTACTAAGTTCTACCTATACGTAGAGAAAAGGGAACAGGCAGAGAAGCCACTGATGCATCCCCCTCAGGTGCCCAAGGAGTTAACCCAGGTGATCCTAGTGATGATGATGATAATGATGATGATGAGAGAGGAAGACGGAGAGGAAGTCGTAGTCAACGCGGGTAAGAACAAACACCAGGACAGCGTGGAATGGCAGAGACACTTGCCAACATGATGGCGCTAAACATTTAGTGACCATCAGAGCCACCCCCATTCTTTGAAGACAGACCCGCACAAGATATATATGTGTGGATCTTGCAATGCACCGACTATTTGGAAAGAAACCCGCGAATGTGAGATGACCCCCGGGAACGTATCATATATGCGCTCAGCTGTACGAAAGGAGACATAGTCCTTCCATATACCATATGGTACCGGAAGGCTATGGATGGACTTCAAGGGGAAACCCAGCAGCCAGAGCTGGCAACGTGGACTCGCTTTGAACATGACATGATCAAGCGATTTGCGCCGGCAGAAGCCGAAAGACTAGCTCTTCGTGCAATGAAACTGGTTACATACGACAGCAGTATTGAACGCTATCTGACAGTTATGCACAACCATAACATTCGTGCACGCATGACCGGGGAATCCTGGAGAGAGGTAGGTGAAGACAAACTTCCTGAAAAGATTGTCCGCTGGGTATCGGCCCTGCAATATACGACGGATCAAGAATGGGAAGAGGCACTAAGGCTATGCGGACGGTCAGAGGAAGGACTGCTAGCCAGAAAGAAACTTGGGCGAGACCAACCGTCCAAGCCCAAAATAGTCCAAGAGGTCAAAAGAGAAGACCGACGGGACTCTAAACCGTAGCGATATAGGGATACTAAACCTTATGTCAAGGGAGGTGGAGCCCCACCACGAAAACAGAAAAGGGACATTGAACTGCAGAAGCCAACAAAAAGGTTGGGAGGTGCAACAAAGACAACCCACAGAAACTTCGCCCAGGCCCATACCGGTATCCCGCAGAGTGTGATAGACACTGCAAGGAAAGAAGGAGATTGCACACGTTGTGGAAAGAAAAACCACAGCTATCAGACATGTTGGGGAGATGCCCATATATCGGCGGCAATGGTCAGCTCAAGGCGGATAAAAATGGGAATTCGACAAGCAAGATCGGCTATTGTGAAGCCTAAATCAGCTCGCAAAGTCGCTACCGTCCAGTGCCCAGCCCGGGTAAATAAGATATGGGAACTGGTGGACAACGAGGAACTGACCTAGGTCAGTTCATTGGCACAAACGGCGACGGCGATTGGGTATTCAGTGTCCTGAGGGAGCTGGAATCGAAATGGTAACCCCCTTTGGCTGGGGTGTATTGGGTACCGACAACGACGGGGATCGGGTAGTCCGTGTGCAACTACGAAAGTCGAAACTCGAAATGATCAAAGCGGTGCGAAGCAAGTCTCTCCTTTCAGGATCAACGCAAGTAGGCTCTAAGTGAAGGGACCCTACGAGGGACTTACGAGCTCGAATACAAGAATCAATATATGGAGAGTTTTGGATGAAAGAGAGGATAGTTAACATGCCCATATGGCCCTGGAGCCAACAGTACGAAGTTCCTGGAGTCACCTGGTGGTTGCCAGCTACCCGTGTGCAAGCAAGTTACTATACCGAAGAAGTGGGGACATAGCAATGCAAGATCCACCGGATAAAAAGACACGACAGGAGGACAAACGACGCGGGCCGTTCCACATACTACACGAGTCTGAGTCATATTATACGTATGTACTATCTTGCCTTCTGGCCTGAGTGTGGGATAGGGATATACCGCTTTGGTGTGCAAGGCCCCTCTGAGGGAGCTAGACGGATAACCTAAATCCTAAGAGAAAGCACTCGTTGAATCCGGGAACCCCATACTAGGGGAGTAAAATGGCTAATATCCGCGCGAAAATCTGCTATAAGCCTAGGTCTGGTGTGTCGGAAGAAGGGATCCAGCCTGAAAACTGGTCGCGCGCATTAGCGTATCAGTGAAATGCCGCTTAGTGTCTAGACCCAGAATGTTAGAGCTAAAGAGTTACTAGTTTGTCTGAGGAGACCTCAATGGTCGAAACTAGGCGGGCCTAGTAACAAACAACTTGTTATCTACACCCAACACCAACAATGCCTAAACGAAAGAACCAAGAAAATCTTATCCGCGCTAAGCACATGGAGTTGGAAGCTCTAAAACCAAAACGATACAACTCTGCGGAGGGAATCGCTTACCTCCATATACACGATAAGCGATACAAAGTCAAAGTCTTGTTTGATACGGGATCCAACGTATTCCATATCAACAAGGACCTAGTTGAAGACCTTCGCATTCCCTCTATAGAATGCGACAATGCAGTTGATATCTTAGGCTTTGATGGACCGTCAGTCCCCTCTGGAGCAAAGTGTTATACTCTCCCAACAAAATTAGAAATAGGCAAAAACCGACACATCTCTGAAGTGTTGTATGAAGTGGCTAAAGCAGGTTACTATGGAATGATAATCCCATTTGGTTGGTGGCATCGTGAACACCCAGTGTCTCACATAGAGGATGCGGAAAATATGACCTTCTCCACAAAATATTGCGAAAACTGTGAGGAAGAAGATGAAGGAATAGTGGATATGTTCGAATATGACGAATCCGTCGCTTGGGATCCTAATGCCTGCCGCATCGGAAGAATCGGAGCCAATCGAAAATACGGTGGAACTCGAATCATTACCGAAAGAATACGGGAATTACAAACACTTGTTTGAAGCCCCGACGGCAGAAATATTAGCTCCAAGGAAGACATTCGATCACGCAATTAAACTGATTCCTGGATCAACCCGCACATGGGGTCCGATATATCCACTGTCCGAAAAACAGCCCCAGGCTTTACGCGAATACTTGGAAACAATGATCAAACAAGGGAAAATCACACGGAGCCAATCGCCAGCAGGCGCACCTATATTATTCGTACCTAAACCAGGTGGTAGATGACGTCTAGTTGTGGATTATCGGAATCTAAATAAGATTACTGTCGTCAACAAACATCCCCTTCCACTAATGTCCGAACTCCGAGATAGAGTAGCCGGCACGAAGTTCTTCACCAAGTTAGACCTTAAGGATGGCTACCACCTGATTAGGATAAAAGAACGAGATGAATGGAAGACAGCGTTCCGTACGAGATACGGACATTATGAATATAAGGTTATGCCTTTTGGATTGGTCAACTCCCCGGCAACTTTCCAAGATATGATGAACCAAGTTCTCCAGGAATACCTTGACGGTGGAGTCGTATGTTACTTGGATGATATTCTTATCTATTGACAAAATGAGAAGGAACATATCGTGGCTGTCAAAAAGGTTTTACAAAGTCTATCGGACTTTCAATTAGCGGTATCACTAAAGGAATGGACATTCTATGCCACAGAGTTACAATTTCTTGGCTATATAGTGGCAGTCGATGGGGTGTCTATGAGCAACCAAAAGGTAGAATCCATAATGGTCGCCAAAGCACCTAAGTCGGTCAGACAAGTACAAGTCTTTATGGGATTTGCTAACTTCTACCGACGATTTATAAAAAACTTCTCGGCTATTTGCAAGCCAATAACCGAGACACTATAGGGAAATCCTAAGAATTTCAAATGGGGAATTGAACTAGACACGGCTTTTGAAGAGCTAAAGCACTGATTCACCACAGCCCCGATACTACACCAATTTTTCCCAGTAAGAGAAATGGTGGTAGAAACGGATGCTCACGATTTTGCACTCGGCTGCGTCCTTTCTAAATACTTTGAGAAAAGGTTACATCCCGGAGCTTTCCATTCCACAAAACTAAACTCAGCGGAGCGCAATTATGAGATTTATGATAAAGAACTTCTCGCGATCCTAGAAGCTTTTAAAGAATGGAGACACTGCTTGATCGGAACGGAGAAACAGATCACAGTCTTTAACAACCATCGGAACCTACAATACTTCCTCACCTCAAAAGTCTGGAGTGGCCGTCAAATTCGATGGGCCCAGAAGTTGGTAGAATACAATTTTCGCATTGAATACCGACCAGGCACAAAGGGCGGCAAGCCTGATGCATTAAGCAGATGGCTGGAGTACCGTCCTGAGGAGGGAGCTATGCATCACGAACAGAAAATTTTAAAAGAAGAAAATTTCCCGGTATCGCTAGTAGCGAGGGTAGGTGATGAAGGAGAAGACTGGGATGCAGAAAAGGATTTGGATCTGGAACCTTGAAGAGGTGGAAAGCAACCCGTTATTAGGGTCAAGAGATTGAGCAAAAAGGCATACTTGCCAACAAAGGGCTCAAGGATGGCAGCAGGACATGACCTGTACGCCATAGAAGATGACATGGTCCCGAAATATGGACCAGCATTAATAAGGATGGGTATAGCAGAAGGACTACGTGAATCAACTTACAGAAGAGTTGCCCCAAGAAGCGGATTTGCAGTCCCTAGCGGAATCTCCACCGGTGCAGGGGTAATCGATACGGATCACACTGGCGAACTCAAAGTTGTACTATTCAACCATAAGGAGGTGGACTGCCAGATAAAAATGGGCGATCGCATAGCTCAATTGGTGGTAGAAAAAGTCCACACCTTAGATATGATGGAAGTAGACAACTTGGAGGACACAGAACGAGGTACCATGGGATTCTGGAGCACCGATATAGCGATGAGATCCTTGATCTTCAAAGAACAAGAACCAAGCATCAGTTACCTACAGGCATCGGCCAAAGACAACGAGCACTGGTACGATATCTCTGAAGTACCAGAGATAGTTCTAATATCAAATGGGATAATCCTTCAAAAAGGTATGAAGCAAGGCAACCCTGAATTCTTGGACGAAATACAGGCAGCGATCGGAACAGATGCAGCTTGGAGGCAACGGAGGGAAGAACTCATTAAGCGGCGAGACGAAGGAAAGGATTTTCCCAAAGATTGGACCTTAACCGACGATCTACTATATTATAAGAAAAGACTATTTGTACCAGACAGTCAAGCGCTATATACTAAGATTGCAGAAGGATGTCACGATGCAAAAGTTGCAGGACATTTTGGACCAGAAAAGATTTTGGAAATAATCAGGAGAGACTTCTACTGGAAAGGACTTGCGGCATGGGTCAACGACTACGTATGATCCTGCGATGAATGTCAATATAACAAATCGCCCAGACACGCTAAGTGCGAATTCTTGCAACCATTGCAAATACCCTGCGCAGCATGGGCATCCATCTCAGGGGACTTCATTACACAACCACCAGAGTCGCAAGGATGCACTCAGATAATGGTAGTAGTCGATCGATTCACGAAGATGGCACATTTCATCGCACTTGAGACCTCGGCTACTGCCAAAGATGTCACAAACGCGTTCCTGAAAGAGGTGTGGAGGCTGCACGGCCTACTAACCTAAATCGTCTAGGACATGGACTCAAAGTTTACAGGGGAATTTTGGGAATCCCTTTGCAAGGCGCTGAAAATTAAGCCAAGAATGTCAACGGCATACCACCCTCAGACTGACCGATAAACTGAACTTATCAACCAAGTGCTGGACGGTTAGCTAGGAAGTTTTGTCAATTACGATCAGGATGACTGGTATCAGCTGCTACTGCTAGCTAAACACACCTATAACAAGTCCACAACCAAAGCTCACGGGATGTCGCCATTCTATGCGAACTACGGATTCCATCCACGGCCAGAATGGATAACGGACCGTGAAGCTCAAAATCAAGGAGGGACACGTTACACGAACTGGGTTAAGATGATACGTGAACTAGCAAGAGGGTCAGTAGAAAAGACGCGAGAAGGGATGTCGATATATTATGACCAGAAGGCTCGACAACAGCCAGACTTCAAAGTTGGGGACAAAGTACTATTAAACGCCAAAAACATCCGCACCCGGCGGAAATCCAAGAAGCTAAGTCCGAAGCTATATGGTCCCTTCCAAATTATGGAAAAATGTAGATCCAGAGCATTCAAGCTCAACAGATCCGATCGATGGAACATTCACCCTGTATTGCATGTCGCACTATTAGAACCTCACCGTGAGTCAGTTAATGACAATCGCCAACAACCCCCTTGAGAACAGGAGGATATTGATGGCGATCTGCAATGGGAGTTTGAAAAAATAGTAAGAAGCGAAATTAGTTCTTACAGGAAACGAGTACGTGGCCGCTATCAAGAGAAGCAGGAACTGTGGTACTTCGTTAAGTGGCAAGGGTGTTCGGAAGATGAGAACACATAGGAGCCTGCCACAGCTATGGAAAATGCGGAGGAAGTTGTGGAAAACTTTCATAATGAAAATCCAGACTTGCCAGGAAGGGCAGAAGTAAGACACCCAGGAAAAGGTTTTTCTACCGTCGCCAAGTAAACGTGGAAGGTTTTTTACCCTGACCACACTAAGTCTTAAAATGTATTTAAAAAGAAATGATAAAATGGTTATAAAGTCATGCGAGGCGAAGCCGGGAAGGAGGGAGCTCATATTAGGCATATGGAAATCCGAGACATGTGCACAGACCCACAGTAGGGTAACTGCGCACAGACCCCCAATTTACCAGAGCCAATACCCCCCTCCGGCCCCCTTATGGGGCCCGCGCATCATTAACGAGATTTCGAGAGTTGCATCCCATCACTAAAAGGTCACACCAATGAAGCCCGTTTCATAATACCATATACATCTCCGGCGTCCATCTGACCGCATGCTGTTCGCAGGATATATAAGAGGGGACCTTTGGCGACATCTGGGAAGTGGAACGGAAGAAGTCCGTGGGAGGCGCATTGAGATAGTAGGCTTCAAGGCTGGGCTTCCTAAACTATGGGCCAAAGGTGACGGGACGTTTTTGGAGAAATACTCTAGGAGGATATCCCAGTAGTGAAAGCTATTAGGGGTATACCAAATCCACCCATACTCTTCTGAGATCAGCTGTAGGTTGGTTGGTCCTAGTAATAGGACCCCTCTACGGAGGCCGGCGGACCAAGGGGAAGCATGCTCAGAATGTAAGACCTATATAAGTTTTAGACCCTTAAGACGCTGACACGTCTTTCTCTTACTTGCGATTGGCACTAGGTGGCCTGGCATGAACTTGATCACTTCATGACCGAAGAGACTACTGGAACGATAGTCAACCAGACTAGAGTAAAATAATATGCTATGCGGACATCTAAGTTGAAAACCGCTGTTTGGCATAACAAATAGTGAAGTCATCTCAACAGAGGAATACTACTCTGGGTCCGTGAAAGGATGTGATGAGTTTCAGGGTCAAATGTTGTTCGCACTTATAAGATTCTGGACGTTTGCGTATTAAAACCAGAGTGATACTATGGAGGCATAGTAGTTAGAAGTAGTCCGCGAACCCTCAGACGCGGGATATAAATATCGAAGTGCCTCCTCAGCTTTACAGACATCATCAAACAACGGAGAAGAGATCTTATCAATATAAAATTGTTTACCTCATAAATGTTTACCTTACTTTTATTTTATCGAGATGAGCCTGCCTCGACAGATTCTCCAAACAAAGATTTCGGCCTACGTCCCTCGGTTATATAATTGAGTTTGGCGTCCGCCTAACAGTCGCCCACTCCCTCCCGCCCCGGCATGGATGAAGATTGAGTGGATTTCTCTTTAGGAAGTGGTCCGAGCCATGAGGGTTGACCCTCCTCCCCCTCTCCAGACACCACACACGTTCTCCACCTGGTCCTACGTGGCCCTTGGCAGACTGAGGGCAGTGCTCAGACTCCCCATCCTGGAAAAGAGGCCTTCCAGTAGGTCCAAACCGTAGTGGACCCCCAACCTAATGGCGCAGAGATCGGTCTTGCACTCCACTGTCCAGGCGGCACTACGGGACCCCCTCCCCTCATTGAAGTAGCAGTGGCAAGAGGCGTGGCTTATATACTTCCTGGCCATAAAGAAGGTGAAGACTGATTACAGGAATAATCTTTTGAAAACAGCTACCCTAAACACAATCTGGACTGCGAAGCACTATGGCTTCAGCTGACCACAGGATAGGTTCCCTCAGATACCCAGGACTGACAACACTGCAGATATAAACAAAGCACTTCTTTCACCCTTTGTCCATGAAAAGTAGTCCGCGAGCCCACCAGGCATTCTGCGAGAGTTCAGAGACGTTCCACCACTGTAGGCGGATGAAATACCAGTGGCCCTCTTGAATTCCCGCTCATCTTCAGTCCCTGGCCCAGACCAGATTCCGTGCTGTGTTTGGAAGAGAGTGCACCCTGTGAACCCCAATATCCTGATATCTATCCTCAGCCCTCTTGTCCAGAACGGACACTATCCTCCTTCTCTGAAGAATGATAATGGCATTGTGTTGGATAAACCGGGGAAACCCCCCTACAACATACTGGCCATGTTCTGCATCATCGTTCTCATGGAAACAGTCTCTAAGATTCTTGATAGGATCATGGCAACCCATCTTTCTGCAATCGCCCACTGTCTGAGACTCCAGTCCCCCCACCAGACTGGATTCCTACCGGGTCTGAGTACCTTCGACGTGGCGGCAACTCTCTCCTGTGAGGTTCAGTGTTTTATACGCCCCGAGCTTAAGGTCGCGACCCTCTTCCTCGACATCAAGGGCAGCTGCGACAATGTCTCAGCCCCCTTACCTTGCAACAGGCTCGCTACCGGGGTAGTCAACCCATACATGGTCTCATTGATAAGGTCCTTCCTCTGTGGGCGCTCCTGCTCCCTGGTTTTCCAGGGGGCCCCCCAAATCTTCTCCCCAGTCTTAGTTGACAGTCCCCAAGGCTCTCCAATCTCCGTGCTCCTATTCGTTATCTATGTTTTATCCCTTCACTTCCCAGTCTCCTGCGGCCTCATCCTCTCCTATGTGGGCAACTTCGTGGTCACGGTCGCCTCCGGTTTGCATCCACGGAATGTCCTGAGATTATAGGGCATCACCAGAATTCTCTAGCCAAAGGCTGGCAAGCTAATGGTGGCCTTCTTGATCCCGAAGACTGAACTAATGCACTGGATAACCCCAGTGGAGAAAGTCCCCCCTGCCGCAATCCCAGTCTTACTAGACGGTCACCTCATTCGCATCTCCAAGCTGATATGCTGGCTTGGGTACTGGTTTGAGACCTCCAGCTCCTCCTGCACGAAAGGTACCACCTCACATTTCACAAGAAGGCTCGGCTTGGCCCAAGAGGCCTTCGCAATGATCAAGAGACCCTCTAGGCCTGGTAAGGGTCTCCCTCCCTTCCTCTGCCATAGTCTGGCATCCTCCCTGATCCCCCCTATCCTCCACTATAGGGCGGACCTTTTCTCCCCCAGCCTCATCCTTCTGGACCGAATGTCAGTCTTTTGGAGGACTCTCCAGCAGTAGGTGACAAACTGTTTCTCTTCTACCCCGCTTGGCATCCTGGCATGTGAATTAGCCCTTCCCCCTCTCTTGCTATTGGTCCTCCACCGACAAGGACTGGCTGCTGTCTGGTTAGTATGCCTCCCTCCGAGGCCAACCTGGCGACTGCGTGGCTCCACTTGTCCGTTTCCAGGTACTGCCCCTTCCGGGCCCTGTAAGACCACCGTCACTATACCTGAGGCCTGAGGTCCGTCTACGCCCCTCTTATTTGGAAAACCTCCTCCCCCTTTCCGCATGTATGTAAGCACCTTCCACTAGACGTGATTGTGCACCGTACCCTCCCATTCATCGATACCTCAAGCCCAATTCCAGCGCCCTCACCGGACCTTGTTTCTCCTGACCAATTCCTTTTGAGGGAGAGGTCCCCGTACTAGCAGTCAATTAAGGCTCAAGTGAGAATTGCACTTGCAAAGGATTGGGCCACCAAGTTCCTCCCCCCACCCTATTACCAATACGCTGCAGCCCTCTTACCTCACCCGTTCATGGGCCTAGGGAGGTTTGTCGTGGGCAGGATCCACCAGATGTGCTTGGGTATGAGCTACCTAGCTGCCCACTCCTCCCGGGTTACTGACAACCCCTCCACCCTCTGCCACCATTGCGCGGAGGACAATGAGGACTTTGCTCAAGCCATTTTATTCTGCAAGTTCCGGAAAGAGCCTCATGAGTACCACCTCTGAGGGCTCACAGACATTGGCAGGGATAGCCCACTATAGACTGACATCAACGCTCTCTACTCACTGGCCAGGTACCTGAACGTAACCGCCACAGGCTTTCGTCCTGGCATGTCGCCTGCATGCTGGAACCCCCCATGCGTGCCCTCTCCTCGATGCGCAGAACTCAAGATCCCTGGCTTCAGGCCCTGCAGTGGGATGCCTACCACAGGCTTCGATCTGGCTGAAAAGAGTTTTTCCTTGTCGGGATTGATTTTATTTTCTATTATTAATTTTGTATTTTTTTTGCTTTAGTTCCTAAGGGATTTCATGTCGGCTGTCAGACACCACTTGGAGGATTTTATATTTTCGTACGAGTTTTTTCTTTGTACTTGCGATTTTTGAGATTGAGATTTTGTTTATGCCATAGCTAGCACTGTATGCATGTTCTTGTACTGTAAACAATGAATACATGATGATAAAAAAAAAAGAGAAAATGAAAAAAAAGACCAAGTAGATAGGCCATGCTCCGCTTCTACTATTTTCTCCCCCCGATATTTCTACCTTGTCCTCAACACCAACAGCATCCGGTGTGCCCATATGTCCTTGCTATTGTAAAGACCCCCAAGCCGAGGCCTCCATGTCATAAGAGGCATGGCTTTAGTTCCTCTTCCCCCCTCCGAACACTCCTCTTTGTTGGGCGTCCGCCCTCATATCTCTCTCCTCCTGGAGCTCCTTGAAAGATCCTCAATGGATGGAGGAATATCCACCTAACTCTTCCACCTCCGCAGTTCTACAGAGCTTGGCGACCTCTCCCCTGGGGAGGCTGTCATCCCCCACGTCCTCTGCACCTCCCTTCTGGCATCAAGGTCCATCTCCACTCCAATCAACGAACTAGTGCTTGAGATCGCTCACCTTTTGGGACAGGTCGACCAACTGTACTCCCATCTGGATGATCCCCAGTGCCCTCCTGCTCCCCCGGCCTGAAGCCACTCCTCACCATCGTCGCTCTCCGCTCTCCAGCTATTGGTTAGACACCTAGCGTCCCAGGTGACCACCGCTATCCCTCAATCAACATGCCACCAACCGCCCCCACCCCAGCACCCCACGGCTGCCCCACTTGGCAACAACACAGCTCGGGCAGCTCCTGCCTAAAAGGCCAAAGAAAGGGCCACGTCCCCCTCCACCGTAACCCTTACCAATCAGCTGATACCCCTCTACGAGGGGGAGGGCAATACGGACATCCCGTACTATAGCATGAAGGACCAGAAATGGAATAGCGACCCGGCCGCATATGCAGCGAAATTCCCGCGCTCCTGGGAGGCCCAGACCTACAGGGAAGAGAACTACTGTCCCTCTCAGAGTTCCACCCTGTCCGACATCCGTCGGCTCAGTCCGGCACCACCTCCTATGCTCAGGCTGCTTCCACTGGACAGAAGAAGAAAAGGAAAGCAAACAAAGCTAAGAATGCTCCCTCAGCTGTCCAGGTAGCCTCTGGATTGCCCCCTGCGGCCCTCTTAAAAGGTCCAAGGACCCTCACAGCCACCGAGAGATGCTTTTTTTGCCCCTAGGTCCTCCCCTTTCCCACACTCTCAGTTAGATTGTCTAGCTTCCTCCTTCCAAGAAATTGGAGCCTCCGTCCTTCGCGAGGCAGGTTGCACCCTACCTTTGTCCTTCTCTGCTCAACGATAGGGGAGCAGTCACACTTCTTATCCTCTCTCCATTTATCCTCTCTACTCGATATGCCTTGTAACCGGTACTGGTTACTGGTTTAGGAATTACAGGTATCAGTTGATACTGTTTGAGTTTTATATTGGTTTCGAGTATTGCTTTGATACTCTATATATTTTATGTTTGGTTTCGAGTATCAGTTTGATACTCTATATGTTTCATGTTTGGTTTCGAGTATCAGTTTGATACTCTATATGTTTTATGTTTGGTTTCGAGTATCGGTTTATTACTCTATATGTTTTATATTTGGTTTCGGGTATCGGTTTGATACTCTATATGTTTTATGCTGGTTTTGAATATCGGTTTGATACTCTATATGTTTTATGTGTGTTTTCAAGGCTACCATTTTGGAGTCTTATATGTTTTGAGAACAAGGCTCTTGGTAGCCTAAGAAGTGTATTTAAGAACTGCTATTCTTGACTTTAGAGGAAGCAGACTTTGGCAGACAGAGTTTTCAATATAGTGGGTTGATGTTACGATCCCTAACCGGTATCAGTTCTCAGCAACGGGTGGACGATACTTCTCTCTTTCTCTCTCGACGATAGTTCTTAGGCCGTTGCCTATGATAAGGTGGGAGAGACTCTCGTGTCTCTAGTCCTTATCGCCTATCGTACTCTTTCTTCAACTTGACTCTATACTAGAGTCCTTCTTCTCATAGGTAGGTATTCGTAAAGAGCGTAAAGGTTTTATATTCGTAAAGCATAAAGTAATAAGTAAGGAAATAACTTAGAACGAAGCGTGAAGAGCCTATCTACTCAGACTTTTTTTTTTTTTTTTTTTTTTTTTTTTTTTTTTTTTTT
>JACCEG010000639.1:0-23303 GCA_014065205.1 Tuber brumale | reverse complement strand
GTCTTTTCTCGCGACCCTCTCGCTTGTTCATGTATCGTCTTAATCCAGTTTGCGTAAAGTGTCGCTCCTGGATTTTGAGCTTCGCGCTCCTTCATCCACTCTGTCTGTGGATGGAATCCGCAGCTCACATAGAATGGTGACATCCCGTGGGCGTTGGTTGCGGAGTTGTTATAGGCATGTTCAGATAGCGGTAGTAGCTGATACCAGTCATCCAGATCGCAGTTTACAAAACTTCGCAGGTAACCTTTCAGCCCTTGGTTGGTATGTTCAGTTTGTCTGTCACTGTAAGGGTGGTATGCCGTTGACATCCTGCGCTTAATTTCCAGCGCCTTGCAAAGGGATTCCCAAAATTCTCCTGCAAACTTTGAGTCCATGTCCAAGACGATTTTGGTTGGTATGCGATGCAGCCTCCATACTTCTTTCAAGAATGCGTTTGCGACATCCTTGGCCGTAGACGAGGTCTGTAGTCCGATGAAATGTGCCATTTTTGTGAATCGATCCACTACTACCATTATCTGAGTGCATCCTTGCGACTCTGGTAGTTGTGTAATGAAGTCCACTGAGATTGACGCCCATGCTGCGTAGGGTATTTGCAGTGGTTGCAATAATCCGTACTTAGCGTGTCTAGGCGACTTGTTATGTTGGCATTTATCGCAGGATTGTACCTAGGCGTTGACCAGTGCTGCAAGTCCTTTCCAGTAAAAGTCTCTCATGATTATTTCCAAAGTCTTTTCTTGCCCGAAATGTCCTGCAACTTTTGCATCGTGACATCCTTCTGCAATCTTAGTATATAGCGCCTGGCTATTTGGTACAAATAGTCGTTGCTTATAATATAGTAGATCGTCGGTTAAAGTCCAGTCTTGGGGAAAATCCTTTCCTTCATCTCGTAACCTAGTGAGTTCTTCCCTCCGTTGTCTCCATGCTGTGTCTGTCCCGATAGCTGCCTGTATTTCGCTTAGGAATTCAGGATTGAATTGCTTTACACCCTTTTACAGGATAATAGCATTTGACATTAGAACCTTTTCGGGTACTTCAGAAATATCGTACCAATGTTCGTTGTCTTTAGCCGATGCCTGTAGGTAGCTGATGCTAGATTCCTGTTCCTTGACGATCAAGGATCTTGTCCCTATGTCGGTGCTTCCGAATCCCATGGTACCTCGTTCTGTGTCCTCCAAGTTGTCTACTTCCATCATGTCTGAGGTGTTGACTTTTTCTACCACCAACTGAGCTATGCGATCGCCATTGTTTATCTGGCAGTCCACATCCTTATAGTTGAATAGTACAACTTTGACTTCACCGCTATAATCCGCATCGATTACCCCTGCGCCGGTGGAGATTCCGCTACGCACCGCTAATCCGCTTCTTGGGGCAACTCTTCCATAAGTTCCCTCCCGTAGTCCTACTGCTATACCCGTTCTTATTAATGCTTGTCCATATTTCGGGACAATGTCATTTTCTATGGCGTACAGGTCATGTCCTACTGCCATGCTTGTGCCCTTGGTTGGCAAGTATGCCTTTTTGCTCAATCGTTTGACCCTAATAATGGGTTCCTTTCGTCCTCTTCGAGGTTCCCAGTTCAAATCCTTATCTCCATCCCAGTCTTCTCCCTCATTGCCTACCCTCGCTACCAACAGTGCTAGGAAATTTTCTTCGTTCAATATTTTCTGTTCGCGATGCATAGCTCCCTCCTAGGGACGGTACTCCGGCCGTCGGCTTAACGCGTCAGGCTTTCCGCCCTTCGTGCCTGGTCGTTATACAATACGGAAATTGTATTCTACCAACTTCTGAGCCCATGGGATCTGACGGCCACTCCCGACTTTCCAGGTGCGGAAGTATTGTAGGTTCTGATGGTCGGTAAAGACTGTAAGCGGTTTTTCTGTTCCTATCAAGTAGTGTCTCCATTCCTTAAAGGCTTCGAGGATTGCGAGAAGTTCTTTATCATGAATCTCATAATTGCACTCCGCCGAGTTTAATTTTCTTGAATGGAAGGCGGCTGCATGTAATCTTTTCTGAAAGTACTGAGAAAGGACGCAGCCGAGTGCAAAATCGCTAGCGCCCGTTTCTACCAATCTTTCTCTTTCGGGGAAAAAGTGGTGGAGCATGGGGGTTGTGGTGAACCGGTGCTTTAGTTCTTCGAAAGCCATGTCCAGTTCAATTCCCCCTTTGAAATTCTTAGGATTTCCTTATAATGTCACTGTTATTCGTTGGCAAATAGCCGAGAAGTTTTTGATAAATCGTCGGTAGAAGTTAGCAAACACCATAAAGACTTGTACTTCTCTAACCGACTTAGGCACTTTCCAAACCATTTTGGATTCCACCTTTCGGGTGCTCATAGACACCCCAGCGACCGCCACCATATAGCCTAAGAATTCCAGTTCCGTGGCATGGAAGGTCGATTTCTTTAGCGATCCCGCTAACTGAAAGTCTGATAGACTTTGTAAAACTTTCTTAACAGCTTCGATGTGCTCCTTTCCATCTTTTGAGTAGATGAGGATATCATCAAGGTAACACACAACTCCGATGTCCAAGTATTTGTGTAGAACTTGGTTCATCATAGCTTGGAAGGTTACAGGAGCGTTAACCAATCCAAAAGGCATAACCTTATATTCGTAGTGCCCGTATCTCGTACGGTATGCTGTCTTCCATTCATCTCCTTCTTTTATCCTAATCAGGTGGTAGCCGTCCTTAAGGTCTAACTTGGTGAAGATCTTTGCGCCGGCTACTCTATCCGTGAGTTCGGACATTAGTGGAAGGGGATGTTTGTTGAGGATAGTAATCTTATTCAGATTTCTATAATCCACAACTAGACGTAGTCTACCGTCTGGTTTCGGTACGAATAATATGGGTGCGCCTGCTGGTAATTGGCTCCAGGTGATTTTTCCTTGTTTGATCATCGTCTCCAAGTATTCCCGTAAAGCCTTAAGTTGTTTTTCACATAGTGGATATATCGGCCCCCAGGGGGGAGTTGATCCTGGAATCAACTTAATTTCATGATCGAATGTCCGTCTAGGGGCTAGTTTTTCTGCCGTCTGTGCTTCAAACAAATGATTGTAATTCCAGTATTCTTTCGGTAATGATTCGAGTTCCACCGTATTCTCGATGGTTCCGATTCTACCAATGCGACTAGCGCTAGGATCCCACGCGACGGATTTGTCATATTCGAACATATCCGCTATTCCGTCATCTTCTTCCACACAGTTTGCACAACATTTTGCAGAGAAGGTCCAATTTTCTGCATCTTCTATGTGAGACACTGGATGTTCACGATGCCACCAACCAAAAGGAATTATCTTTCAATAGTGACCTGCTTTAGCCACTTCACACGACACTTCAGACATGTGTCGGTTTTTTCCTATTTCCATTTTTGTTAGGAGGGTGTAACACTTTCCTCCAGATGCGGCTGACGATCCGTCAAAGCCGAAGATATCAACTGGATTGTCGCGTTCTATAGAGGGAATGCGAAGGTCTTCAACTAGGTCTTTGTTGATAAGGAATACGTTGGATCCCGAATCTAACAAGACTTTAACTTTGTATCGCTTATCGTGTATATGGAGGTAAGCGATCCCCTGCGGACAGTTGTATCGTTTTAGTTTTGGGGCTTCTAACTCCATGCCCTTAGCGCGGAGAAGATTTTCTTGGTTCTTTCATTTAGGCATCGTTGGTGTTGGGTGTAGGTAACAAGATGTTTGTTACTACGCCCACGTAGGTTCGACCATTGAGGTCTCCTCAGACAAACTAGTATCTGGGTAGCTCTAACAATCTGGGTCTACATTCTAAAGCGGCGTTTCACCGATACGCTATTACGCGCGACCAGTTTTCAGGCTGGATGCCTTCTTCCAACACGCCAGACCTAGGCTCCTTGCAAATTTTCGCGCAGTTAATAGCCATTTTAGACACCTCACGCAGGGTTCCCGTATTTACCGAGTCCTTTCCCTTAGCATTTCGGTTATCCATCCAGCTGCCTCAGAGGGGCCTTGCGCACCAAAGCGGTACATCCCTATCCCACACTGAGGACAGAAGGCAAGATAGTACATACCTATAATACAACTCAGAGTTGTGTGGGAGGTGGAACGGCCCGCGTCGGCTGTCCTCCTGTCGTGTATTGTTATCAGGTAGATCTAGCTTTGCTATGTCCTAACTTCTTCGGTATAGTAACTTGCTTGCACACGGGTAGCAGGCAACCACCAGGTGACTCGTGGAACTTCATACTGTTGGCTCCCCCGCTATGTGGGCATGTTAACTATCCTCTCTTTCGATCAAGACTCTCCACATATTGATTGTTGTGTTCGAGCTCATAAGTCCCTCATGGGGTTCCTTCACTTAGAGCCTACTTGCGTTGATCCTAAAGGGAGAGACTTGCTTCGCGCCGCTTTGATCATTTTGAGTTTTGATTCCCGTAGTTGTACACAGACTACCCGATCCCCGTCGTGGTCGGTACCCAATACACTGCAGCCGAAGGGGGTTCCGATTTCGATTCCAGCTCCGTCAGGACACTGAATACCCAAACACGGTCGCCGTTGGTGCCAATGAACTGACCTAGGTCAGTTCCTCGTCGTCCGCCAGTTCTCAGATCTTATTTACCCGGGCTGGGTTGTGGACGGTTGCGATTCTCCTAGGTAATTTAGGCTTTACAATAGCCGATCTTGCTCGTCGAATTCCCATTTTTATTGGTCTTAAACTCACCGTTGCCGGCGATATATGGGCATCTCCCCAACACGTCTGATAGACGTGGTTTTTCTTTCCATAACGTGTACAATCTCCTTCTTTCCTCCGCGTGTCTATCACACTTTGCGGGATACTGGTATGGGCCTGGACGAAGTTTGTGTGGGTGGTTTTTGTCGCACCTCCCAACCTCTTCCTGGGCTTCTCCGGTTCATCGTCCCTTTTTCGTTTTCGTGGTGGGGCTCCACCTCCATTGACATAAGGTTTAGTATCCCTTTGTCGCTTTGATTTAGAGTCCCTTCGGTCTTCTCTTTTGACCTCTTGGACTATTTTGGGCCTGGACAGTTGGTCTCTCCCAATGTTCTTTCTGGCTAGAGGTCCTTCTTCTGACCGTCCACATAGCCTTAGTGCCTCCTCCCATTCTTGATCCGTTGTATATTGCAGCGCTGACAACCTGCGGACAATCTGTTCCAGAAGTTTGTCTTCGACTACCTCTCTCCAGGATTCCCCGGTCATGTGTGCACGAATGTTATGGTTGTGCATGACTGTTAGGTAACGTTCAATACTGCCGTCGTAGGTGACTAGCTTCATTACTCGAAGAGCTAGTCTTTCGGCTTCTACCCTGGCGAATCGCTTGATCATATCATGTTCAAAGCGGGTCCATGTCGCCAGCTCTGATTGCTGGGTTTCCCCGTGAAGTCCATCCATGGCCTTCCAATACCATACGATATAGGGAAGGACCATTTCTCCTCTTGTACGACTGAGCGCGTATATGATCCGTTCTCTTGCATCGTCCCAGATTCGCGGGTTTCTCCCTAAGTAATCGGTGCATTGTAAAATCCACACGTATATATCTTGTGCGGGTTTGTCTTCAAAGAATGGGGGTGGCTCTGATGGTCACTTAATATTCAGCGCCATCGCGTTGGCATGTGTTTCTGCCATACCAGACTGTTCTGGTGTTTGTCCTCGCCTCCCTTGGCTAGGACCTCCTCTCCTGCTGCCTCTCTCATCATCATCATCGTCATCGTCACTAGGATCCCCTGGGTTGCCTCCTCGGGCACCTGAGGGGGATGCATCAGCGGCTTCTCTGCCATTTTCCTTCCCCCTAGGTGTAGGTGAAACGTAGTACTCCTCGTTGTCCGTTTCTTGGACTGTGGGTAAGGGAGCACGTCCAGCTGCTTCGGGACTTGGTGCGGCAGCTAACATTCTATTTAACGACTGTGTTAATACCTTCAGGGTATTGTTAGTCTCGTTATTTTGTTGTTGCTGCTGGTCCTGAGATCCGCGGATATCCGCCTGGTGGGTAGTCTGATCGAAACGCATCTGTCCTAGGACACGGTTGATCTCTCTTTCACGAGTGATGCCTTGCGCACGGAATTCTGCAAATTCCGCTCTTAGACTGAGGACCATGTGTTCCAGAGTCTGGTGGTGGGCTAATGCTGCTTGGCTTTCGTGTCCGATCGTTCCCTGTAACATTGTGGTTACCTCTTCATGTTCCAGTTAACCCCTTTCTTCGGCGTCTATCTTCTTTGCCACTTCTCTGATAATTTCCTCTTGAATCCCTTTGACCTCCGCTTCTACTCCTGCCAGCTGCATCAACAAAAGCCCAATTTCGTTGTTATGGACATCTTGTCCTTCTGCGCTTTGTTGCTGTACCTTAATTAATTTTAAGGTATTGTCCTGGGTTGCCCCCTTCAAATGTTTAAAGGCGATGTTGGCTTTGTCGAGCGAGATGTCTATATCTTGCCTTATTCAACCCAAGGTTCTCCCAAGAGGCGCAGCCAATCTAGCTAAGTTTGCGGGGTGGTCTCCTCCTGGTTTAGGAGTAGAGGTCCTTGATATCCTATGCGTGCTTGCGACACTGGAGGATCGGTGAGAGGGCAAATTTCCTCTCCGGAATGTAGGGTCCTAAGGTGTTGAAGGGAAGGGACTATGAATGGCGGAATCATCTGCCTTATCCATGGTGTTGGGTCGGGTATCCATAGGTTCACCCGCCGTTATTCTTTTTCTCGGGTCTTGAGGTTTCTCCGCCATTGTGATACTTTCCAGATAGGCTAGCTACTTTAGTAGCCCTGGACGAGTGATTATTGGTACTTCATACCAGAGTTCTCGATATCCTTGAAAGGCTTTAAGGAATCGCATGTAAGGTATCCAACGTTTGAGACACTCTAGGGGTGTAGGTATAAAAGGGTTTGGTTGGTCCGACTCTGGACTTAACACCTGAATCTCCTTTTTCGCGAGGTTTAGGATGTACTTGTAGTACATATAAAAGTGTATTAGGCCCAGGCCGAGTGGATATCTGGCCCCAAGATAACTGTGCCGGGTTTTCTTTTTCCTTCTCTTCCGTCTTTAAAGAGCACTGAGTGCTCCAGTCGACGAGATCCTCCGACTCGCTCGAATTCCACTGAAAATCCGAACCGTGCCAGGTACGATATATGCTATTGAGTTGATCACTCGTTGGGATTCCGAAGGGTAATGTGAACAATGAGAGTTCCTGCGTATATTCTTCTTCGAACTCCAATAGCGCGCTATTGAAGACTTCTTCGAAAGTCTGAATATAGATAGGATAGTGAGGTGCTTCGAAAATGTAATCGAAGTCCGAGGTGAGGGTGGAGTTTGAAGTGAACTCGTAGTTCATGTAGTGAGCCTTGGTAATAGGAGACCTATCAATATATTGTTAGGCGGACGCCAAACTCCAGTATATAACTGAGGGACGTAGGCACGAAATCTTTGATTGGAGAATCTGTCGAGGAAGGCTCGTCTCGATAAAACAGGTAAGGTAAAGATTTAAAGTGTAAAACAATATTATGTTGATATGATCTCTTCTCCGTTGCTTGATGAGGTCTGTAAAGCTTGCGAGGCACTTGGATATTTATATCCCGCGTCTGAGGGTTCGCGGACTACTTCTAACTACTATGCCTCCAAAGTACCACTCTGGTTTTTATACGCAAACGTCTAGAATCTTACAAGTGCGAACACTCTTTGACCCAGAAACTTATCACACCCTTTTGTGGACTCGGAATAGTATTCCTCCATTGAGATAACTGCGCTATTTGTTATACCAAACAGCCACCTCCAACTTAGATGTCCGCATAGACTTTTATATGACTTTTAGTCTTGTTGACTATCGTCCAGGCGTCTCTTCGGTCATGAAGTGATCAGGTTCATGCCGGACCACCTAGTGCCAATCGCAGGTCCAAGCCCAACGTGTCAACGTCTTAAGGGGCTCCGACTTATCTAGGTCTTCCATTCTGTGCGTGCTTCTCCTTGGTCCGCCGGCTTCCCTAGAGGGGTCCTATTGCTAGAACCAACCAACCTACCGCTGATCTCAGAAGGGTATGGGTGGGTTCGCTATACCCCTAATAGCTTCCTCCACTTGGATATCCTCTTGGAGTATTTCGCCGCTAGCGTCCCGTCACCTTCGGCCCATTGTTAGGAAACCTAACTTTAAAGCCTACTATCTCAATGCGCCTCCCACGGATTTCCTCCGTTTCACTTCCCAGATGTCGTCTAAGGTCCCCTCTCATATATCCTGCGAACAGCATGCGGTCGGACGGACAGCGGCGACGTATATGGTGTTATAAAGTGGGCCTCCTTGATGTGATATTTTCGTTATGGGACGCAACTCTCGAAATCTCGCTAATGACGTGCGGGCCCCATAAGGGGGCCAGAGCGGGGTGTTGGCACTCTGGTGAATTGACGGTCTGTGCGCAGTTACCCTACCGTGGGTCTGTGCACATGTCTTGGATTTCCATATGCCTAACAGTTGCATTTAACAATGGGAACGGGAAGGTCTTCAACTAGAACATTATTAATAAGGAACACGTTGGAACCTGAGTCTAACAAGACTTTAACTTTGTATCCCTTATCGTGTATAAGGAGGTAAGTGATCCCCTCGTGACAGTGGTATTGTTTTGGTTTTGAAGCCTCTAACTCCACTCGCTTAGCGCGGATAAGGTTCACGTGTTTCTTTATTCCGGCATCGTTGGTTATGGGTGTAGGTAACACGATGTTTGTTATTACGCCCATGTAGTTTCGACCATTCAGGTCCCTGCAGACAAACCGGTAACTCTTTAGCTCTAACCATCTGGGTCTACATACTAATCGGCGTTTTACCCATACGCAATTCCGTGCAACCAGTTTTCAGGCGAGATGCCGGCTCACGACACTCCAACCCTGAGCTCAAAGCAGATCTTTGCGCAGTTATTAGCCATTTGATTCCCCTAATATGGGGTTCCCATTTTCACCGATCCTTTCCCTTAGGGTTTCGGTTATCCATCCACCTCTCTGAGAGGGGTCTAGCGCACCAAGGCGGTACATCCCTATCCCACACTCTGGCCAAAATACAGGATAGCATATACGTATAATACGACTCAGACTCGCGTGGTAGATAGAATCGCCTGCATTGGTTGTCCTCCTGTCATGTATTGTTATCATGTAGATCTTGCATTGCTATGTCCCAACATCTTCAGTTGTTAGGTATCCTACCTATCCTCCAATATCCGCTTGTATCTTGCGACAGGCAACAGTTCTCTGTTAGTCTCCTTGTAATAGTGCGATACTTCTCTTCCTAAATGCGTCATTACTTCGTTCTCTCTCCCTACCAAGACTTTGTTTATTATTCTTAGACTGTTGTCTATGTTCCTCTTTGCAACTTTAATAATCAAATCGTATTGTGATAGGACCTTTAGAAGTGGTAGAGTAGAATCTATTCTGGATAGTATAGGTAAGAAAGTATAATAGGTGGTTGCGTGAACAACTAACTACCAGGCCCTACCCGCCTCCTTTTATAGTCCTTCACTTAACCCGCTTATAAATCAAAACCACTATGAGTCTTAACAGTGACTCATGAAAAACATCATATGACCGCATCATTAGTCATGTGCATAAACCACCTGACCTCTTAATAGGTCCTGTGCGTGAAAGTAAATCAAACTGTGCAGCCCCCTTAGCCTCGTGCGCTGCCCCCATGACCTCTTAACAGGTCATGTGCGTGAAAGTAAATCAAACTGCGCAGCCCCCTTAGCCTCGTGCACTGCCCCCATGACCTCTTAACAGGTCATGTGCTTGAATGTAAATCAAACTGCGCAGCCCCCTTGGCCTCGTGCGCTGCCCCCATGAGCTCTTAATAGCTCCTGTGCCTGAAACAACCTATAATCCATAAACCCTCATGACGAGTATCCTCATCATGGTAAAACATCTCCTTCCACTACTTGCCACAAACATCTCCTTCCACTACTGGCCACAAATATCTCCTTCCACCATCTGCCACGTGACCGTGACAATAGGTCCCCTCTCTTCACGGCCTAAGTCCCTTTAGGCCATCGGGAACTCGTCATCCTCCTCGGTTCCTACCGTCTGCAGGATATTGCATCCTATCTGACGCATCCAACTCTTACTTTCTTTCTGAAGGTTTTCCAATCTTTGGATCCTCGCATCCCACCTCTTCAGTTGGGATTTTGTCTTCCCAACTTTGTATTCCACCAAACTTGCCCTGACCCATTGAGCCATTACCGCTCTAGTCAGCTGCACTTTCTTTTTCTCCCATTCCCTTGCCTTCTGCTCCAACATCGAAGCCTGGCCTTTGTAGAGTCCCATCTCTACTTCTGCTTTTGTTTTTTATTCGCTGATCGTGATCAGCTCCTGTTGCAGGCTTTCTACTATATCCTCTTGTGTAGCCGACGAGATTGGTGACGGTGCTGGATCCTGTTCCCAGGTGACTTTCTTGGATTTTTTGGCCCCCCTCCCTGTAGATTTCGTCCCCAAAATCTTGTTCTTGTCACCTAGCGGAGGCGACACCGGTGGTGTCCTGTCTCTTTTTTTGGGAAAAGAATTTGTTCCCATCTTTTCCATGTATTGGGTGGAGCATCCATCATCGTAGCACCGTGTCCATGCCAGATACTTGTGTGCTTTCTTGTCTTCCGTCTCCTTCGTTTTCCTGATCGGTAGGTCCACGAGTTGGACCCAATCTTTGTCGTTAACATCTTCCTTGATCCAAACTCCGTCTTCCATTGGGCAGAAGTCTGGGCTTGTTGGTGTAGCTTTGGTGGAATTGTTGGACGGCATCTTGAGCGTTGGTGAAGTTAGTGGCTGGATACCACTCTTGATCGTGTTCCTCCACGTAGCCTGTCCACTTGGCTCTGTACTGGAGTTTGTTGTAGTGTAGTCTTGAGTCGATGATTTTCTCAAGTTCGTATTCATCTTCATTCTCGATTTCGATGGGCGGTGGAGGGAGTTTCTTCTGTAATGTAAAGGCGTTGTGTTGGTAGGGTTCAAGGAGACCCATGTGGAATGTGGGATGAGTGTTGTTCATCAAGCGGGAGAGGTCGAGTTTATATGCTCTTAGTCCAATGTGTTCGATGATTCTGAAGGGTCCTAATTTCTGGTAGTACAGTTTTCTTGATGGTCGGGTGGTCCATATATTCCTTGGTATCAACGATACCTTGTCATTGACTTGGAGGTTGGGATCGGGATTTCGGTGGCGATCCGCGTATTCCTTCTGTTTTTCTTGTACGTGGCATATTTCTTCTCGCAATATGTTAGCAATTGTTGCAAGTTTTTTGTTTCGATTGATTGCTCGGGTATATCGTATTTTGCCCGTTTGTATATTGGATCGTATCTATAGTTTGCACAGAAGGGTGTCATTTTGGTCGTTTCTTGTTTTCCGTTGTTGTATGCGAACTCTGCAGTTGCTAGCACGTCGGCCCAGTCATCCTGCTTATAATTGACGTATGCCCATAGCTATTGTTCCAATATGGCATTTGTCCTTTCCGTTTGTCCATCTGTTTCCAGGTGGAATGCCTTGCTGAGTTTCCTCTTGATGTGCCACGGTCTTGTGATTTCTTTCAAGATATCTGCTGTGAATAGTGATCCTCTATCTGATATGATATCTTTCAGTAGCCCGTGGATTCTGAACAGCTGATCTTTGAATAGGTGAAAGAATTGCTGTGTGTTCATGTCCGTCCGGCACGGTATAAAGTGGGCCATTTTTGTCACACGATCGATAACGACCCATATTGCGTCATAACCTTTCGATTCCGGGAGTCCGTTTATAAAATCCATAGCAATAGATTGCCATGGTCTTCCAGCAGGTTTGATAGGTTTTAGCAATCCGTATGGCGCATGAGGTATTGCCTTCCTCCTCGCGCATATCTCGCAGTTTTTGACATATCTCCTAACGTCCTCCCTTATCGTTGGCCAGTACTATGATCTCCTGATCAGTTCCGTGGTTTTGGCTGTTCCGCCATGCCCCGCTTGTGGTATGTCATGGTTTCTCCTTATCATTTCCGTTCGAAGGGGTTCGTGGTCGGGGATCCTTATCTTGTTGTCATACTAAATGGATCCTTCTTTTTCTTCGTATAGTCTGAGTGCTACCCACCTCATTTCTTTTTGCTTTTTGTTTAAAGCTTTCCTGATTGCTTGTATTTCGGTATCTTTTTTCCTTGTGCTTCGTATCCATTCTGTGTGGTCATCGTTGGATAATGTTGTTGTTTCCATCTCGTTGATGGATTCGCTCTCTCCATTTTCTTTCTCATCTTTGAAGAATCTTCCCTTTGGTGCGAGAATCCTTTTTCTCGGTTGGATCCTCTCGTCTTCTTTGATCAGTAAGTCTTCTTGCCTTCTGGTAAGGGCGTCGCGTAGTCCTCCTTGCTTTCCAGGTCGGTACTCAATTATGACGTGATATTGAGACAGGGGTTCGCTCCATCTTGTTTGTCGTTGATTGAGTTCTTTGGTGGTGGTAAAGGCGAGGAGGTTTTTGTGGTCAGTTACCACCCTAATATCGTTTTCGTTTCCCAGTGCGTATTTTCTCCATACCTTGAGTGCCTGAACTATAGCCAATAGTTCTTTATCGTGGATGTCATAGTTGCAATCAGCTTTGGTCATCGTCTTGGATCGGAATGCCACCGGGCGCCATAGTTTGTCGTCACCTAATTGTAATAGAATTCCCAAACAGATATAATTCTACGCATCCGTTTCGATCATGATTGGCAATTTCAGATCGCAGTGTCGTAGTATCGGTCCTGTAATGAGTTTGTTCCTTAATTCATTGAATGCTGCTTGTTACCTGCTCGTCCAGTTCCATTTGGTATCCTTTTTTGTTGTTTCATATAGTGGTTTCGCCACTCTGCTGAATCTTTCGATAAATCGACGATAAAAGTTGCAAAAGCCTAAGCAGCTGCGTACTCCTTTTACGTTTTTCAGTAGTTTCCATTCGTCAATTGCAGCTCTCTTGACCGGGTCAGTTCGTATTCCATCAGGGTTGATGACAAACCCCAAATATTTGGTCTCTTGTTGATGGAATTCGTATTTCGTCGCTTTTGGTTTGATCTTTGCTTCCCTTAGGGCCTGTATAACCTTTCGGATGTCCTTCCAGTGTTGTTCCATTGTCTTTGAATAGATGAGGATATTGTCTAGGTAGACGATACAGCATATATCTAAGAACCTGCTGAGTTTGGTGTTGATCTATCTTTGGAACGTTGCCGGTGTATTGGACAGCCCGAACGGCATTACCAGGTATTCATATAGCACGTATCGTATTCGAAATGCCATTTTCCATTCGTCTCCTTCGAATATTCTGATGTTGTGGTAGGCATCTTTGATATCTAACTTCGTCTAGTATTGGGCCTTTCCCAATCTATCCAACGCTTCGTCGATCAGCAGTAGTGGATATCGGTCTTCCTTGGTGACTACATTCAGTCCTCGAAAATCCACGCATAGTCTGAGTTTTCCGTCTTTCTTTTTGACAAATAATATTGGTGCTCCTGCTGCTAACGAGGATGGCCGTATCCATCGTCTCTCTAGGTTCTGCTGGAGGTAATCTCGTAGAGCCTTCAACTCTTCTTCTCTCAAGGAGTAAAGTTTCATGAATGGTGCTCTGCCCACTAGGTCGATTCTGTAGTCTTCCTCTCTGTGCTCTGGCAAGTCCGTCCTTTCTCCTACTTCAAACATGTCTAAGAAGTCGTGGTATTCGCTTGGTACCAGCTGTCTTAGAGTTGCTTTCTTCTTTGTTGCTTCTTGTCGTACCGCTAATCTGGTACTAATCGTCAAGGTTTCGGCCATTGTCGCTTTTCTTTCTTCTTGGCCCCATTTGAGAACCCCGGTTTGTTCTCCTTTTCGATACAGTTTTCCGAAGGCCTTGGCTGATATAAAGTTGATATCAACGCGTTGTTCTTCGGGTCTTTCGAGTATGTTTGTTCTGGTGCTTCCCAACCATTGATGTTGTCGTTCTGTTTCATCGTCGGCATCGACCTCTCGTAGTTCTCTATTGTGGATTTTTGCGACAATTAATTGCGCGATCCGATCGCCTTTCTTGACTTCGTAGTCTTCTTCTTTTAGGTTTATCAGTAGAACCTTGATTTCTCTGCGATAGTCTGCGTCTATCACCCCCGCTTTTGTAGTTAGGCCATGCTTGGTAGCTAATCCACTTCGTAGAGCGATTCGTCCATTGGTGCCATCCGGGAGTCCGATCGATATTCCTGCTTTTATTATCGCTTGTCCTTTGGCCGGGATGATTTCCTCCTGGATGTTGTACATATCATGTCCAGCTGCTCTCTTCGACGCCTTGATCAGTATCTTTGCTTCGGAATCCAGCCGCTGGATCCCAATATCTTTTTCTTCGCCTCTTATCTCCGTGATTTGACTATACTTGTTTTCTCATCGGGCCAGTCAGGTAGAAACTGCATCGATCCTTGGTGATCTCTTTAGGCATACCTAGGTACACCTCTCGCTTCCGAATTCGATCTGTCTTCTTTCCCAATCGATGCTTGCGTTGTGTTTCCTTAGCCATAGTATTCCCAGGATAGTAGTATGTTTGACCATATTTGCTACTTGTAATACTATCGTTTCCTGATGAGATCCGGTTTCCATGGCTATTTCTGCCATGTGAGTAATGGGGCCCGCCTTGCTCTTTTCCCCATTAACCACATAGATGTTTCTTGGTTTGTCGAGTTTCGTGAGGGGTATCCGGTAGGTATTGTAGAATTCTCTGTCAATAAAGTTATCCATTGCTCCCAAATCGACCATTGCGCTGGTTTCGGTAATTCCATTTTTTGTGAGTATTTTGATTTTTATCATCAGTTGATCCGATTCGTGGTCGTTATTATCCGTTGTGTTGATTTGCGCCTTGTAGTTTGTTGCCGTTGATATTTGTATAATTTCAGTTGGTTTTTTGTGCTGGTCATCCCTCAGACCACTCGTTACTGGCGACTGTTGTCGTTTAAAGCCTCTTCTATCTCTTCAGACCCCTGGCTTCACATCTCCCGAATCTTGGTATTCTTGTCTGAGCATTCGACTCCCCGATGTCCTGCCTTTCTACAGCGAAAGCATAAATTACTTTCTCTGCGTTTGTGAAACTCCTCCAGTGTTATCCTTGGGAGGTTTGGCTGTATTGGTCTCCAGGCCTGTCTAAACCTCTGTCCTGGTCTCTGGAATCATTGGGTTGATCCTCTTATTGTGTCGAGGTCCATTGCGTCTCCTCCTTGATTGGTCGTTAGGGCCCTCGATGGTCCATTCTGTTGTCGGGCTGGTCTTTCTCAATTGCTCCGTCCTTGGTTCTTCCTATTCTCGACTTCTGCGAACCACTGGGCTAGTTCTTCGGTCACGTTGAATACCCTATCCGAGTTGGTCCATGCTTCGTGTAGCTCTTTGTTGATTCCTCTCAATAGTTGTCGCTATAAGGTGTGTGTATCGTATTCGGCGTCTGGGGCTAACAGTTGTATGTTGTGCCAGAACTCGATAACGGTATTTTTCCCTTGTACCATCTTCTCAATCTGGTTCCTCGCTCCCTGTCGTTTGTCCTTATCCTCGAACTAAGCTCCGAGGTCTATTTTGAATTCTTTCCATTTGTGCCATTCCTTAGGGCTGGTCCCTGCCACTATTGGAGTGATCTACTTCTCAGCTGTTTCCCGGAGCAGAGTTTTTGTGAATCTGATTTTCTTGTTGTCCTATTCGCTCGTCCATTCTTTGGCTTCGTAGTACAGTTTAAGCTGTACTCGGAATCCTGTGAGCTTGGTTAATTCTCCATCGAAGACGTCGGGGTTCCTTAATTTGAGTCCTTCCTACGTTCGTGCAGGTCTGAGTCCTGCTACCATGTATTCCAATTGTTCTCCCGACATGGTCAGCACATTCAATGGTGCTGGTGGGGCCAGGGTCGCCCCTGTCCCTTCTCCTGCTTGTTCTGCTTCCATGTTGCTGTTGGGTGTCGCTGTTGAGATGTAACCAAATGTTAGGTATCCTACCTATCCTCCGATGTCTGTATGTAGCTTGGGACAGGCAACAGTTCTCTGTTAGTCTCCTTGTAATAGTGCGATACTTCTCTTCCTAAATGTGTCATTACTTCATTCTCTCTCCTTACCAAGACTTTGATTATTATTCTTAGACCGTTGTCTACGTTCCTCTTTTGAACGATAATAATCAAATCGTATTGTGGTAGGACCTTTCGAAGTGGTAGAATAGAATATATTCTGAATAGTATAGGTAAGAAAGTATAATAGGTGGTTGCGTCAAGAACTAACTACCAGGCCCTACCGGCCTCCTTTTATAGTCCTTTAGTTAATACGCTTATAAATCAAAACCACTATGAGTCATAACCATGACTCATGAAAAACATCATATGACCGCATAGTTGGTCATGTGCATAAACCACCTGACCTCTTAATAGGTCATGTGCATGAAAGTAAATCAAACTGCGCAGCCCCCTTAGCCTCGTGCGCTGCCTCCATGACCTCTTAATGGGTCATGTGCGTGAAAGTAAATCAAACTGCGAAGCCCCCTTGGCCTCGTGCGCTGCCCCCATGACCTCTTAATAGGTCATCTGCGTGAAACAACCCATAATCCATAAACCCTCATAACGAGTATCCTCATCATGGTGAAACATCTCCTTCCACTACTTGCCACAAACATCTCCTTCCACTACCGGCCACAAACATCTCCTTCCACTATCTGCCACGCGACCGTGACACAGACTAAGAGTAAGCACACTCAGAGTAAAAGCCTTAGATAATTTAGAGACCCTTAAGATGTTGACACCTCATGCTGGGACTTGCAATTAGCAACTGGTAGCCCTGCATGAAACTGATTACTTCGTGACTGAAGAGACTACCTGATTAATAATCAACGAGACTAAAGTAATATAATAGTCTATACAGACAACCAAGTTGCAGACTGCTGTTTAGTATAACAAACAGTGCAGTTATCTCAGTGGAAGAATACTATTCCATATTCGCAAACAGAATTGAGAAGTCTCAGGGTCAAATGGTACTTCTAATTACAAACTTCTATGTGTTTGCATATTAAAACCAGAGTAGTACTTCAAAGAAAGAGTAGTTAGAAGTAGTCTGCAAATACTCAGATGCAGGATATAAATATCAAAGTGCCTCCTGTGCTTTATGGATATTATCAAGTAATGGAGAAGTGATCTTATCAATATAAAATTGTTTACGCTAAAAATATTTACCTTACTTATTTATTGAGATGAGGTTTCCTCGACAGATTCTCTGATCAAAGATTTTGGTTTACCTTTATCAGTTATACTAGAGTTTTGCCTCTGCCTAATAGCCCTTTAACTTCAATAAACACCATTATCATTAGGAGATAAGAAAGAGATGGCCATGGTGGGAGTAGGGAATTGAGAAGGAGAATTTCTCTGAGATTATTAGCCTTGCCAATGAAAGGTCATTTATCATCCAAAATATCTCATTAGCATTGCAGAATACTAGTTATATACTGATTCATGGGTATATTGTTTTAAGCAATATACTTGATCTAAGAAGTCTACTGCATGATCCAGAGCTAATCAAAGAGGTACCCTCACCAGGTCATATAACTTGGCTTTCTGCAAAAGAGATAGTCAAGTTTCATATACCAACAAATATTCATCAGTTAAGATATAAAGAAAAATTGAGTGAGAGGGAACAGAAATACAATATAAACTCACCTCAAAGCTGAAAACGATGATGGCTATTTCAAAATATTGTCTATGCTGCTCGTCATAGCATGTTGCAATCTGTGGTGAGTCAGAATAAAATCTCAGATATGTTAGCTGCTGAGAACAAAGAGAGAGAAAGAAAACAAAAAAAATCAACAATGCATACCTGCAGTAGCATACCCGTAATAGAATGAGCTTGGTTGGATAGGGATGATGTTAATGACTTTTTCATTAAGTAAGAGAAGGAGAAGGAAACGAAAATAGAAGGAAAAAAGGAAAGGATTGAAAAGGTGATAGGAATTCAATAGACCTTATTGAAAGAGGTGGAGTGAAAGCAAGCTCAGGCATCAGAGTCTGAGAAGCTACATCCCCTTCCAAGATCCTGGAAGACATCTATCCAGAATGAAGATCAGCGGAGTAAAATTTGTAAGAAACTTCATCTTTTACTTGCTGAGTAACGGAAGATATACCCCTCCAATGGCAAACGAAGTCCTTCCTTGTATAGCACTTCTGATCAGCAAGATACTGGTAAGTGGAGTTTCATAAAATAGATATCGAGGATCTAGAGGTGGAGGAAGATATACCAGAAAATAGCCAGAGTGAAGAATCCCAAGCTGCAACCTCAGAGCCCTTGTTTCTGTAAATATTTTCATTATTGTTCTCCTAAAAATCCAAATGTTGTAGTATTGCCTGAAATTGGTACATTGCACACCACAGGTATTTCTGGGAACCGGATCGGTGTTCGTTGTCCCCCCGTGTTCGTTGCCCCCCCCCCCCGGCATTTTACCACCTTAGAGCTCATCATATTACCTTCTCTCCTTACAGTTTCAGACACGTGAAACCAACCCTTCAGGGATCAACAAAAGAAGAGATGAAGACATGAACAACAACACTAGATTAATGGAATAAAGAAAATAAGAGCATAGAAATGATGAGGGAGTGAGAGAGAATAGAACTATCAATTAATTTTGTAAATCAAGACAAAGCAGAGGGTAGGCAGTAAAGCTAAGGTGATGAAGATTTTGTATGCGACATAAAAAAAGTGAACAGCCAAGAATATGCCCAAATAGGCACGTTGAGTGACATCCTATGAGAAATGCCAAGATTCTTACATGAACATAATCGAAAGGGCAAGAAAAAATAGCGGAATGCCAAGGAACATTCCTTTTATTGCAAAAACAACCCTGTTCAAATTTACCAAAAAGTGAACAAGAGGGTTGGTTTCACGTGTCCGGCACTATATAAGCCTATCCCACCACTCCGTTACCAATCCATCCATCTCCTCCTTGTTCCTCAGACAATACAACTTCCCGTCCCTGTTACTATACTAGTACCACTCGCGCGTCGACTTTGCTCTCTCTTTCGGACTACCGTAGGGGGTACAATACAATATCTTTGCTCTGCCGCCTTGAGTTCGGGCGCGTGTTGGTCACTCGGCTAGCCAACTTGGCTTACTCTGCATGCGGGGTTTGGACGATACCCACCGTATTACAGTCACATACAACTTGGAGAGTTCATTTGTTCAAGTTTCGGGGGAAGAAACATCCTAAGTTATACCATCCAAGGTACACGTTGGGCTTCGATAGTTGTGCAAACCAGGGCTGGCCCATCTCACTACTCCAGGTTGACTACCCAGAATCCGATTGCAGGTTAAAACAATTTCAGTATCATTATTTCAGATCTCACAAAGTTCCGCCACTGATAATGTTTTGTTTAGGATACAGGTTGTAAAAACCCCTACGGACGCTCGAGCACATAAGACCCGCTATATTTGAGAAGCCAGAGTTCTTGCCATGGCTCAAGTGTTTGGTGATGTCGGGGGAGCTAGGAAGTATCCTTTTAGTCCCCACAGCCCGCCACGGACACCGGGCCGTTTGCCATGTATTGCCCCGCAGGCTGACAAACATCCATCTTCCTCTACCACTTTATTTATCGCTCCGTCGCCAGCTATCACACATCTACAGGTAGATGGCAGGAGTCAAGAAGATGTGAAAGTCTCAACACCGTTCGCCCGACTATCGGATCTCATCATCAAGGACGACCGGATTAAATTTACCACCGCTGCAGCTCTCGCCGCACACGTTGAGGAGAGGATACAGCAATGCCGTGGGTCTCCCGCAGAGTTTGGTGAGGGCTGCTATATGCTTGTTACTGGTTTGCCCGAAAGTCAGTTGGTTTTAATAGAAAAATCATTCGAAGAACACGCAATTCGTGGTACTGCAAGGTTCACCTATGAAAACGTTCTAGAGTCTCTTATCATTCGGCTCATGCCTGGAGCTGCCCATGAGCATACAAGTCGGGATTTTTACGTCACCCTCGTCACCAAGATTGCGACCCTTCCTGGCCATTCTATTCGATCAATTCGTAGCGTAGGCGCTACCCACTTCGTTGTTCCTGGTAAGCGGAGCAAACAAGGAGATGAAGGCCTCCGACCTGCAACTCGGACACTGATAACTGACTGGCCATCCATCATGATCGAGGTTGGGTACTCTGAAACCCTTGCATACCTTCGGCTGGATGCGGCCTGGTGGCTGGAAAATACGCAGCGACAAACCAGGATGGCGATCATCATCAAGATTGCTGTTAATCCATGTTCAATGGTTCTCGAATGCTGGGAAATGCAGGAAAGCCAAAATTCTCCCAGTACGAGAGGTCCCGATGTCCAACCAGCTTGTACGCAGCATTTCGATATCGATAACAAGGGATCTGTCACTCCACTTGACGCGAGTCTGATTATTCCTTACCTTACTATATTCGACACACCTCACGACGACGGCGCTGATATTATTTTAACATCAGCCGAGCTATCTGAATTTGCGACCTTCCTCTTTGGTGGACTCAAGTAGCTGCCACTTGCATGTCTGGACCAGAATTTGACAGTTTACCGGATAGTATCTAATTCCACGTCTTGAAGGTTGATCTCTTGTTTTCTTGTTTTCTGATTACCAGCAGTTCTTGTTGGATTGTATACGGGATGGGGGAGTTTTTCTCGGGTTGGCACTTGCGGTTCTGATCTATTTATTTTGTTTCCTTTTTGTGACATTTTTCTGTAATACTTTTTTTGTATGGTGCCTGCCATCCAAAATGTGTACCAGACTGAAAAATTGTGTTACATGTGGCTGTGCTGATGGGAATACAAAGTCCTATAAGTTCTGGTAGTTGAGATAAAGGGTCAAAATTATAATATAATTGTAATAGGAGAACAATTGAATATTAATATAATTAAGGTATTATGACAATAGGATCCTGAAAATAAGGTAGAATTGCACTGCAAATTTATACTACTAACACAATAACTTGATATTTGAACTATGGTTCAATAACGGAAGAGTGTGTACCCTATGATCAAGGCAAATGCAACAGTATCTGTGCAATAAAACTGCCAAGTCTACTAGTGATAAACTGTAAAGGAGTATAAATGATGTATGATAATGTATAAAATATGGTATAATATTATCTTAATTTAATGCTATTAGGTATTTTATGAATTGAAAACTCGGTAATAACTTCTATGGGTCTTAGTTATTTTGTCTTTAAAGTCAGAAGTCCCATATGCAATGCCTTCATAATAGGCTTTGAAAATATTTGTATCTAATATACTAACTTTTGTGATATTGAAGCAACAATGATAACCACAATAAAATCTGAAGACATGAAGATTAATCAAAGCTTGCGAACTCTCTCTAGAAACATGACTGAAAGCACACATTATATACACTCATATATTTATACGAGTACTACCTCATACTAACAAAATCTTTAGAGGATACCAGCATACAATGGTATATATACTAGGTAACATGACTGTGTGATAGGCGGACACCAAATTCTAGTATAACTAAGAGACGTAGGAAAAATCTTTGTTCGGAAAATTTAGAAAGGAAGGCTCGCCTCGATAAAATAAGTAAGGTGAAGATTCCAAGTATGAAACAATATCATATTTATAAGATCTGTCCTCTGTAGCTTAATGATGTCTATAAAGATTGGGAGGAACTTCGATATTTATATCCCACGTCTGAGTATTGGCAGACAACTTCTAACTACTATACTTCTGAAGTAGGATTCTAGTTTTAATACGCAAACATCCAGAATCTTATGAAGATGAGTACTATTTAACCCTGAAACTTCTCACACCCTTTCACTATTACGGAATAGTATTCCTCTGTTGTGACGACTGCACTATTTGTTATGCTGAATAGTGGCCAATGACTTAGTTATCCAGATAGACTATTATATTACTTGAGGCTTGTGGACTATTTGTTAGGTATATAGAAATCTGGAACAAGTGCACAGACCTCACGGTAGGGTAACTGCGTACAGACCTTCAATTTACCGGAGTGACAACATCCCCTCTGGCCCCCTTATGAAGACCTGACATCATTAGGGTGATTTCGAGGGTTGCGTCACATAACTAAAAGGTCACATCAGTGATGCCTACTTCACAACACCATATATGACACTGCCGTGGGTCCAACCACATGGGGTTTGCAGGTTATATGAGAGGGGACCTTTGGTGACGTCTGGAAAGTGGAATGGAAGAAGTCCGTCAGAGGCTCATTGAGATAGTAGGATTGAAGGTTAGGTTTCCTAAACTATGAGCCGAAAGGTGATGGGACGCTGCGGCGAAATACTCCACGAGGATGCTGCAGTAGTAGAGGCTAATAGGGGTATACCAAATCCACCCATACCCGTCTGAGATCAGCTGTAGGTTGGTTGGTCCTAGTAATAGGACCCCTCTACGGAGGCCGGCGGACCAAGGGGAAGCATGCTCAGAATGGAAGACCTAGATAAGTTGGAGCCCCTGGAGATGTTGACACATCGCGCTCGGACTTGCGATTGGCACTAGGTGGCCCAGCATGAACTTGATCACTTCATGACCGAAGTGACTACTGGAACAATAGTCAACAAGACTAAAAGTAATATAATAGTCTACGCGGACATGTAAGTTAGAGACCGCTGCTTGATATAACAAATAGCGCAGTCATCTCAACGTAGGAATACTATTCGGTAACTGCGAAAGTGTGTGATAATTTTCAGGGTCAAACGGTGTTTGCACTATAAGATTCTGGACTGTTAGGCATATGGAAATCCGAGACATGTGCACAGACCCACGGTAGGGTAACTGCGCACAGACCCTCAATTTACCGGAGTGCCAACACCCCCCTCCGGCCCCCTTATGGGGCCTGCACGTCATTAGCGAGATTTCGAGAGTTGCGTCCCATAACTAAAATGTCACATCAATGAAGCCCACTTCATAACACCATATACGTCGCCGGCGTCCGTCCAACCGCATGCTGCTCGCAGGATATATAAGAGGGGACCTTTGGCGACATCTGGGAAGTGGAACGGAGGAATTCCGTCGCAGGCGCATTGAGATAGTAGGCTTCGAAGTTAGGCTTCCTAACTATGGGCCGAAAGTGACGGGACGTTTTCGGCGAAATACTCCAAGAGGTTATCCCAGTAGCGGAAGCTATTAGGGGTATACCAAATCCACCCATACCCTTCTGAGATCAGCTGTAGGTTGGTTGGCCCTAGTAATAGGACCCCTCTACGGAGGCCGGCGGACCAAGGGGAAGCACGCTCAGAGAGGAAGACCTAAATAAGTCGGAGACCCTTAAGACGCTGACACGTCGGGCTCGGACTTGCGATTGGCACTAGGTGATCCGGCATGAACCTGATCACTTCATGACCGAGGAGACGACTGGACGATAGTCAA
>JACCEG010000638.1:0-57702 GCA_014065205.1 Tuber brumale | reverse complement strand
GTTAGTTCTTCACGCAACCACCTATTATACTTTCTTACCTATACTATGGAGAATAGAATCTATTCTACTACTTCGTGAATTCTACCATAATACGACTTGATTATTAGCGTTCGAAAGAGGAACATAGACAACGGTCTAAGAATAATAATCAGGGTCTTGGTAGAAACAGGGATTGAAGTAACGGCATGTTACGGCAGAGAAGTATTGCACTATTACAAAGGAACTATCCGAGAGCTGTTGCCTGTCCCAAGATACACATTGACATCAGAGAATAGGTAGGATACCTAACAGCTGTGGATTAATTACTCCTCGAGCTGAGACACCAAAACACATTTATTTCTTATGTAGAGAATGTGCCAAGCCTATATCTCTTCCACATTAAGGTCAATCGCTCCAAATAGGATTACGTCACCTTATACCTCAATGGACTCCACTGTTCACTAGGGTCCCTGGCAGTGTAGTAGACCAGTATACATTTCCTACATCGCTAGATAGCAGTAAACCAGGCGCAGCAGTTAGGAAAAAGTTTCTTTAGTGATTTACATAATGGTAGATGATCAAAGCTTTCGGGCACCAGATTGTCCCACTCAATAACAAATATAGTTCGTTTTAGTGACATTTGATGAGTAGCTGGGACTGCAATGTAGTTGGACACCTTTTGGGTCAGGTAGGCGAATTGGTCTTGATGCTGCAGTGTAGAAGCATAGGATGGCTTGTATATGAGTCTATGAAGTTGGCATTCAGCGGACTGGATGCGATTATCAAGTGAGATATGTTCATTGGTCATGGCGGTTGATATGTCAATAACCCATTACGTTGCGTTTTCTGCTAGAAACTCGGCTGACATGATAACTCCTCCTTCAAGATCTCCACATATTTGACGTTTAGCAATCCTCTTGCACAATATCCCAGTCTGTGCCTGCAGCTTTTATTACCCAATATGCACTTTCGTGAGATTCATGTATACTGTGGAGTGCAGCTGAGACCCATGGGTGATGCTGTGTAGTGTGCCGTTTACTATCCATGAATATTCAGGTCCCCTCTTATTTCTGCATGACTGTTGAGGCAATAGAGGTGTTGAAAATTTGCAGCTTAGAGTAGCAGGTATTAAGGGCGTCAGCAAACCTTTTTGTCTGCGTATATGTTGGGTCGCGAGTTTGGCTAGTTTAGTAATTGCTGCGGTATGGATATGACCAACATCAGTGGTCGGTCCACTGCTCCTTGGGCTGCTGTGCACTATTTGTCGCTTATTTCCCCAGTTCTTAGGCCACGGCTGTAGTGGGCATTGTGTTTCTACTTACATCCGGTCCTGTTCGAGAGTCAGCACTTGTGAACCCCGGAAGTGGATTCGTGAGTAAGATATAGACCAGCCAGCAGTGTATTATTAAGAGCCTGTCGAGGTGAACAAAGCTCGCCCAGCGGAGAACTTGGGTTACTTAGCAGGATGCTGGTTGGAAATCAGGTAAATAGGATGTACAGTCCACAATCCGTCCTACGTGTATGTCGATATGTGGTTATTGATCTTCCCTGGAACCATTTTAGCTCAACGAAGAGCGAAGGATACATCTAATTATAGGGGTACCAAATGGGCCTAGGTTGTTAGTTCCTGTATCATTAACCAGAATACCAAGTTTGCTAGCTACTCAACAGATCTCTGCGGCCACCCCCTTGACTACGCCAACACCAGTGGCTGACCACTGTATCTTCAACCCGTATTTCATATTTTTATATTGATTGGATTGATTTTTCTGTTTGTATCTTGTACAAGTCAATATAAACTTGCTGCAAATCGTGGACTATCTTAGGTGGTCACAGACATGTCCTGTCGTGATATTTGAGTTGGAGTTCGAAGAGTAGAAACAGTTCATGGGAAATCTGGTCACCAAAATGTAGCATTGTGGGGAAAAACCTGAATTGTGAAGCACAGCACCTGACAGTTGGCTTGCGTGATACATAAGTGAGTAACGGAAGTGGATCTTATGGGAATTCTTTCTCGAACACCCACTACTTTGTCAAAACCATGAGAACTGGATATGTTGCCAACTGTATAGAGCTGTAGATTCTCTTTGTACTCCATTCCTAAGCAACTTAGATGTGGGGAATGGGATCTTTACCGCTGATTGGCTATTGAATTATTTGTAAATACCAAATATTTTTTAATCTCAGACATATTCATTTTAATAAACACAAATGTCACCGGAGCAGAGTCAACCACCTGGCCGTCATGGTATATCACTCGTACCAGGCTGGATGCCAAGACTGGATAAAGGTCAAATGCGGGGTAAAGGAAAAACTTTCCACTCTTCGTTCTCTCTCCCAAGTAACACTCTCTCTTGTTCACCAACCTCTTTCTTTCTTCTTGATTTCTTGCTTAACTTTCTTCACTTACTAACAGGAAACTACAGGAGTATAAATAAACGATCAAAAGAAATCTTCCGCTTGCTCCACCGCTCCCCACATCAGCCCATCGCTTTCCCCTGCCTCCATACCCATCCATCGCCTTTGCTGCTTCACCATGCAAGTCCCCCTTCCTTGTGTCCGCTAACAAAATAAATCGAGATCTCATAAAGACTCCTGCTGCCGAGCAGCATTCCGACCATTCCTGTACCCCGCCGTCCCCGTCTCCCTTCTTGCGGCCGCTATCTTACTGCAGCACAAACGACCACAAGAAACCACGAACGAATGCACGAGTGAACAAAGGAAACGATAAACCGTATACGGCAAAAGACAAGCGGTAAATAGGCGTAATGGGTGGGGGCGAAGGAGGTCAATGGTCAGTTGCGTGGCTGTTCTTTCAAATGGCTGACGGAAATAGTGAACAAGGGAATGATAAACCAGCGCGCAAACGGTGAATAGCGAACGGCGAAGCGTATACGGATGAACGGCAAATAACGCGGTGGATACTGGAGTAGATGAGGGCGGAAGGATGTGAGCATGCCGAGCATGTTCTGAACATGTCTGGCATGTTCTATACATGCCAGACAGGGTCTTTGCATGTTGGGTTAGTTGTGAGCATGCCGAGCAGCATCTCCGGCTTTTCATAATTTCCAACAAATTTTATATGTATGAGCACTTGTTATATAATGTCAATAGATATGATTGGAGAACGCGCAATCTAGTAGCATACAATGACCAGGTGATGACTAAACGCGGAAGCGGTAACTGTGGGACGTAAACGTCGTGGCACCTATACGATTGAAATATGTGAAATCACAATCTCTTCCGCTTTCACCTGTCACGATAGTATGCCGTAAGAATTGGAACCATCTTCAGTCTATGGAGCGCATTGGTGATTTCAGATTTGGGTTAGGGTAATTGGCCCCGCCTCAATACTCTCCACTTTCGACTCCACCTATCAAATGGCAGATAACGGGGGAAACCATGCACAGGTTGTAGTGGGGCGGCGGCTGTAGTCGACCCACATTACCCCCGCGATGGAAGCAGCGAACGAGAGATTGTGCCAACAGTCGACTAATGCAAGCCTGCCTATCAAGGGTGGCAATTGCACGGGGACCCATTAGCTTGTATGATGATAACAGGTTTCGGAGGCATATAATGGGTACAAAATTGGAGTGTGGCTAGCAGCTTTAGTGAACTGCGCCTCGCGAGTAAAGTGAGCAAAATGCAAGCATATATTGCGATGTAGGTATAGTACCATGACCTGACAGGCAGCGTATTGGGCAACCAACGGGATAGCAGGCCACAGGCTACCGTCCTTTTGCGGTTTACTGACTTGTTGTAGTGATTCTGCTTACAAAACATGGGTGACAATCACCTAGCTACAACTAGTTCCGGAGACCATATGGTACCAGGACAGAAATGCCCCGCATCTGCTGCACAATGATTCCGCTTGTTAAGGGATATGAAAATTGGTAGAACTGGGGTGAGGCTTAGTTACAGGCTTGTAGCAAAGTTTGAGTGTTCATGTGCACATCGTAAGGTTGTACTTCCGGGGTTGTTAACAGTAGAACTGAAGCTCACAAAATCACCATTTTGATAATCATGGAGGAGCTACAGGGCTAGCGATATCACACTTCACATGCCTAGGACTTAGCATATCTCTTTAAGAAGTAAAACATGTGCGATCTATTGTAATCTCAACAGTTCTTGGAAGCACTGACAAGAGCTAAAAAAAAGCAACAATTATGATCACCATCAAATCTGCTATCTGTTAGCCAACAGGAATACGAAGGTTGTATATGCTGCCCTTACCAGAGAGACCATATACCAAGTTGTCTCAGTTTCTGTGCATGATACATAAACAATCCATCCCCGATATGGAATTCAAGCGAAATCCGAAGAGATGACAAACTCCTCCAGGATGGCGATGGCACCTAGTACGGGATCACTGGCCATATTGTGGTAACCGTCGGTAGGGGGTGACAAACAATTGCTGGTATTACGGGAGCTAACTGGGGTGGAAGTCCTGGAGGTCTCCCGAGGTGGGAGGTTATAGTGCTAGGAAGGAGTATTTTCGCAGATGTGCTTGAGATCGAGGATTGAAGCACGAAGTGCAAAATGGGAAGGTAGAGCGGCTGTATGGGACAGGCCAGCCTTTGTATCCGGATATGCCATGCGAACCTGACTCCCCTGGTAGAGTATTCCCGCTTCGCCATCGCACCTTGCTGGTCTTGGCAGGTCAATACCAGGTCCAGTCACCACCAGATTAGACCCCACCCACAACCAGTAGTCCCCCACATGATTGTATAAAGGGTGCATGGGAAACTGGTCGTCGGTCTTGGGGGTCAGCGTTAAATCGCCATTAGCGAACTGGTCATGGAGGACCTTGTCAAGGGAGATAAGGTTCTGAAGACTATGAATCCTGTCAAGTACTCTAGTGAACAAGGTGTCGGTGGCTGGTGTGCCGTAAAAGATATCTAGCATCTTCCAGAAATCAAGCTGACGACATCCCGGGTGGCTTGCGAGTTCTGGTGCAATAATATGTGCAACTTCTATCTTGAACCCATCCGAGGACTTATGGCCAGTCATGACAGATTGGTTGTGATCACGCTCCAAGCACGCTTTTTTTTGTAGCCTCGGGAGTGGTGAATTGTTCTACAGGCTGCCTCTCTGATATGTTGCCGCCCTCACTTGCAGGATGTGGTCCGCTAAGTCCAGGTGCCGTGCGACAGGCCACAGTTGGCGATATCGGTGTCGGAAAGTCCGTCAGAGCGGACCGTATAAGCTGCAGTCTCGTGACCCATGCATCGACAATTTGTGAGCACTCATCGTGATCAGCCGGTGCGTTAGTTTCAAGAGCTTCTTGGTCCTCGCGGGGTAGATATCGCCACGCATGATTAAGAGTATTTCCGAGATTCATACTGGTGCACGCGAGGATAGCTTCGCGAAGCGGTTGATTGCCGTAGTTGATGATGGGTGGCGATGTAATTTTAGGGAGCATTATGATTTTGTTAGAAATCCGCCCGAGCACAGAATATGGGAGATCTGTCTAGAGGGGAGAAATTGACCGTGGATAGAGTAGGGGTAAGATATGAGGAGGTCGAGGTATTAAAGTACTCTGCGGAGTTGTGTGGTTGGGTTAGGTGGTTCGGGAAGACAGATGTGGGTTGTGGTATTCAAAATACGCATTCAATACAGTACCTGTGATGCAATGATGAAGACACCTGGCTTTCAAACATCGCATACAAATTAACAGAGCCTAATCCAGGACCGGTACACAAGCCGTCATTGGTGATAATGAGCTCCAATTCTATGTTACGACTACACCAAATCCGACCTACAGCGTCACACAAAATGGAAAATCAAGGTGTTGTTCTACGTCACTTTGTAGCTATGTCACATTTTTTCGCGCTATGGGGGCAACTTTCTAGCCTTATTTGTCTGACCTTACAAATGGGACCAGAAATTACGCACCTTGTAAGGACGACAAGGAACGGATTTACTCATACCAACTGACCGGTGGTCGCAACAGCAATATGAACACGGTAGAAGTGGGGAGAGCTAGCAATGTGAATTATTGTCATGCAGGCGAAGATAAAGAAATAGGTGGAAGTGTCCCACTTATGAGTGGCAAGACACGAGAGGGAACATGCTTGGCATTTTCACATAACCAGTGCTATTTTACGTCTTGTTATTTCCCGTATGCATCAGCTTACCTCTTTGCTTTTTTGCCAACCGCCCATATACCATTTCCGACTATTGTTCGTTCACTGTTTCCACGTATGCCCTTTCCTGTTCGTTCTGTTCCATCGCCCTTTGTTTATTGCTCGTGATCGATCTGTCGATTGTTAATAGTGATTGGGTTGCTTTCAGTAAAGATTTTCCCCGAAACGGGCGATAGTGTGGCAGTGGGAGCGAGGACGGGGAGGCCTGGCACGTCATTGCCAAAGGGACACTCGTCACCAGCGCGAGTCTTTGTAGGGCCTGTATTTCTCTTGTTAGCTGAAGGGCGTGCATACGGAATGGGGACTTGGCCAGATTGGAGTGGACGAGCATAGAAAGCAGTGCGAGATATGAGGATCCCGTTGTGGTTTGTCATTTATGTATACCCCTGTTCTTTCCACCCATGGTAACCAAGTTGCGAGCAAGAGAAAAGATATTGTCAAGAGGAAGTACGTGCTTTTGGAGAATGCGACCGAGGAGTGCAAACGTTTTCTTACCCCCCAATTATCCACAGTTGTGTTAGATATCGTCATCTAGCCTCTCACAGGTTGTGTCACAGCGATGTCTATATGTCGTTAGTATGACATCTCTGAGATAGTTTTTCATGTATTTAAGGGACCTGTTTATCCCACTTAGAGAGAGAGTCACAACTAAGCTTTGTTTCCGTTTTTCCCATGATTTCAACAGGTTGGCGTTTCGTTTGGCGGAGTGACCACCTGTTACAGTGGAGCAATGGTGAGTCCAGCTCCGGAAAGCCAGCTGTTTACCATTACCATCCCATAGAGCATCCCCTTAACCAATCACCGGCCCTCTGTGGGCATCGTCCGGAACCGAAAAGAGCTTGCCCGCGTTGTGCGGGCGCGTGCAGCCAAACGTTTATTTACGTAGAGAGAGCCAGAAAACCTTGTTAGTTGATAGATTTCTTCCGAGATGCTTGTGAGATAGTAACGTTATCGAAGGGAGGAAATTTCCCTCCTCTGATTTCGTGAAAACTAGTCTGGGAACAACTCTGCTTTCGAATTCAATTTCTTGTTTCGGGCGTGGAGAAAATCCGGATGAAGAGGGCTTGAAAATTCCCCAGAATTCACCATCACCCACGGCTAACATCGCGCACGGGAAGTGACACAACATCTGGAAGTGAGGCAAGCCAGAATGTGCCGAAATGTGGCCTTCTCAGGATGCATAACCCCCGCTTTTCAATTGTGTAACCGATGAATACCACAACAGACACCATGGGACAAGCAAAGAAGACCAATTCTGCCTATGAGGACCGTCTCCAAGGGGCTATTCGAGCAATAAAGTCTGGAGAGAGAGGCTAAATATGGCTGCTGCAAGGGAAGCTTGGAAGGTAAATAGGTGGACCCAATATCAACATCTTGCAGATACGAGAGTAGCCCATGCTGTAGCGCTTGAAGAGTTGCAATGGCTCACAGCTCCTGAGTAGATGACGATCGTAAAGTAGTGCTTCAGGCAGGACAATATTGGCTCTGTCCCATGCCTAGATATGGTTAAAGATATGGCTATAGTCAAGGAATCAAAGAGAACTGTAATGCACTCTCTCCAGCTCAGAAGGAATGGGATCTCCATGTATTTGAAAAGGAATCCAAACCTAGCAGTAAAGCTGAGCACTCAGCGAGAGGAACAGCAGGCATAAACCAAGCATCCAGAGCTCTTGCATGATTATTTTGCTGGACTTGGGAAGGTCATAACAGAGCAGATGATGTAGAGGTTCCAGATTTTCAATATGAATGAAAAGGGCTGTTTTATGGAGTTAGCCTTGTGAGGAAAGGGTCTGATGCCACGTGGCCATCATAATCATTATGTAAACCTTGATCAAAATTGGAAATTGTCCTCACCAAAGTGGGGGGAGATGGAACCTTTGTGTCACCTTCTTTGATTAACATAGGAGAATGATATTATTTGGGGTAACATCAGAACTTAACCAAGAGGGAAAAGGCATACCAGATCAGGTACAGACCAAAGGGGTAGAGTGATGATTAGCTAGTTATAAGGTGGTTGCAAAGCATGTTTTTAGTTGAAATTCACAAGAGATGTGGGGAACATCTCCAGCTACTCATATTTGATAGCCCCTGAATCCATATAATATTTCACTTCATATCATTACGCTTTTCACATAATGTCTTTCTGCTTTACCTTTTCCTCTATTTTAGACTCTTAGTTTGACTCCTTAACTGTTGGGCATATGGAAATTAGAGACAGTACGAGTATAAACATCACGGTAGGGTAACTGCGCACAAACCCTTGATTTTTGGGGAAAGGAAACATCCCTCTCTAGCCCCCTTATAGGGCCTGCATGTCCATAGCTCCATAGAAGTATCACATGATTTCCATCATAAGGTCACTTATTCAATCCACACTGTAGTCAAAGTTATTTTGGTATGAGATATATTTTACCAACCAAACACACATGTGGGGAGCTTTTCACACAACCGTACAGGAGCTCCAACCGCAGGAATTTATACCAATAGTATAGAGAGGACTCTGGCTAATACATATGAAGTTATCAGAGAGAAATTGGTTGGTTGGTTGTTGAGTAAATAAGGACTATCAGACTGAGGCCTCAGTACCCAGGTGGAAGTCGCACTGGATGATACAATAAACAGACCAATGACATCCTACCTACTGAGATCCTTTGTATATTGGTTGATCCTGACAGGGGGACCTCGCTTTGGAGGCAGGTAGATAAAGAGGAAGTCTCCTCAAATAAAAGGCCATAGCTGGGGAAGAATTCATAAGATGTGGGAGTGTCAGACTCTGACTCACATGAACCATGGGCAGCGCTAAGTGAACTTGATTACGACATGAACGGAATAGATTACAGCAAGGATATTAAATAAAACTAAAGTATTCACCACAGTCTATACAAGCTAGGGAGTGGAAGCTGTAAATAGGAAGCTGCAACTGAGGCAGAAAGTGATGTGCTTGATCTCAGAGTCAAACAGTATTCACGCTCAAGTTGAACTCTACAAGAATGCAAGTGGTACATAGTTGGTAGAAGGATTGGAAGTACTGACTAGCTACTATGGGCAGGATCAACTTGAGCCAAGTTGGCGAGAGATCATTAAATAACAGTGCAGAGATCTTATCAATACAAAAATTGCTTGACGCTTTAAATATTTACCTTACCTGTTTAATAGAAATGAGCCTTCTTTTACAGATTCCAAATTAAAGATTTGGCCTTTTTCCATCTGTAATACTAGAGTTTGGCATCCACCCAAGAGTATTTTCATAGTTCTCATGTTCTAGAGGCTTGCTATATGAAGTACAAGTTCACTTCGAATGCCACCATTAGCTCTGTATTCAATTACGTTTTCGTAGCACCTCACCATCCTATTTACATTCTTACATTGGTAGAAATATTCGACACCTTGTTGTTTGAAATCGAATTAATCAAAAACACTAAACCCTAGTTGTTCAAGATACCTTTTGGGATACCAATAAAGGATCAATTCAAGCGCATATATCGTACCAGGCTACGGACACATGTTCAGTAGAGTTCAACTAAGACAGAAGACCTCGTCGAGTGGAGTACTCAGTACACGATAAAGCAACAAAAAGACACCTTTAGTCAAGAACAAACTAGTCCTTCAGCTGAGACCCAAAAACCTATATATGTACTACAAGTACCTTGTGAACCTTCAGAAAAAGGAAATCCAAATTCTGAACCAAGTATTGAATCGCCTGAACCTTTTCATATTGTCTTCCAAGGCATACCTGTTCAGCCACCTACATTTTATCAAATTCCGCAATCCTTTTGGAGGAGAAAGGAAGTATTTACAGGAGGTACCTGACCTAGAACCGAAAAATACGAGGTTGGGATTAATATTATCAGATAAACTCTGCCACAGTATGGTGGAAGTAATGCAGTGCCCTACGAGGAAGATACCGGTAGGAGAACCCATAGATACCAGGCCCGATGAAAAATAGCAATGGATGATGCAGCACACCGCAGTCAATCTCCAGTAGTACCAGGCTACACACTATTCTATAGAGAAATTGCACCCTCCTCTCTACAATCCTCCCATATGGCTAGTATGCCCAAGATATCACAAGTATCTACACCAAAGCCAGAGACTGCGCTGCAAACGTAGTTAAGTTAGCTAGTCATCTCTGGATAATCTTTGGTCGAATTAGACAAGATATTGATATCTCTCTCAACAAACCTGACATCGCCTTCAAATATTTAAAGGGAGTTACCTAATACAATACCTCAATCTTGATTAAGGTACAAGAGCACATCGCAGATGGACAAGACACACATGACAATGACATCCTAGTATTGTTAATGCAGCTGGAAGGAGTAGAGCAAGAGTTACAGGACATATAAGCAGAAATGCTGTAAGAAGTAGCAAAAAAATTGATGCCCTGAATAGGCATCAATAAGAACATGAGGAAGTAACCATCAGGTTACATGGAATGCTGGGGGAACAAAGCCCAGAGGCACTCGCCCATGACCAAACCAAGGAACAAGTGGTCACTAGCCTAAGAAGTGAATTCCATGAATTGTGTTCTCAAACTATCATTCACGATAGGGACATCAACTGGACATTAGATTGATGAAGGGTGGATCAAATAATTCACTAAATGGAGATTTAGGAACTAAAAACCCTACAACATTGGCAAGAGAAAGAAGCAAGTAATACCATATGGGCATTAACAGCCTCATTAAATAAAGTACTAGCAACTGTACTAAAACAATGCGCTTCAAGACCAATACCCATGTCCACAGTTGAGGAAGAGTATAAGGACAACTATTATTCTCTGCCAAGATGCAGAGAAAAGAGAAAGGGCATGGAAGGCATGGAGGTGACTTCCTTAGGAGCCTAAAGGTGAAATCCTGATAATCCTAGTGATGACGACAATAATGAAGTGGAGAGGAGTAGAAGAAGATGAAGTCCCACGAATGGCAGGTGAAGACAAATACCAGGACAGGCTAGTATAGCAGACAAACTTGCCAATGCGATGGTACTAAATATTAAGCAACCATTTGAACCACCCCCATTCTTGTAAGCCAAATCCGTTCCAGATATATATGTCTGAATAATACAGTGCAAAGACTGTTTTGAAAGAAACCTGCAAATCAGGGTCAATAGTGGAGCACGAATTACTTACACTCTCAAATGTACTAAGGGAGACATAGTCCTTGCTATAGCATTTACGGTAGGAAGGCTGTAGATGGACTTTAGGAGGAATGTTAGGCATATAGAAATCTGAGACAAAAATGTGCGCAGACCTTACAGTAAAGTAGCTGCGCAGAGACCCACGATTTACTGAAACCAACAACCCCTTCTGGCCCCCTTATAGTGCCTGCACGATATTAGCAAGAATTGGAGAGTTGCATTCTATAACTACAATATTACATCAATGAAGCACACATCATAACACCATATACGTCACCGCCGTCTATCTAGCCACATGCTCTTCTCAGGATCTATCAGGTGGGTCTATTGGCGACATCTGGGAAGTGGAATGGAAGAGTTGTGGAGAAGGTGCATAGAGAGAATAAATGTCAAAGTTAGGCTTCCTAAACTATGGGCCACAGGTGATGGAACGTTTTCAGCAAAATAGTCCAAGAGGATGGCCCAGTAGTGGAGACTATTAAGGATATACTAAATCTACCTGTACCCTTCTGAAATCAGCTGTATATTGGTTGGTCCTTGTAATAGGACCCCTTTATGGAGGCCAGCGGACCAAGAGGAAGCATACTCAGAGAGGAAGACCTAGATAAGTTGGAGACCCTTAAGACGATTGACATGTGAGGCTTCGACGGGCGATTGGCACTAGGTGGCCCAGCATAAACCTGATCACTTCATGACTGAAGAGATTACTGGAATGATAGTCAATGAGACTAAAGTAATATAATAGGCTATGCGGACAACGAAGTTGAAGGCTGCTCTTTGATATAACAAATTGTGCACTTATCTCAAAGGAGGAATACTATTCCTTAGCCGTAAAAAGGTGGAGTAAGTTTCTGGGTTGAACAGTATTCGCACTTATAAGATTCTGGACATTTGTGTATTAAAACCAAAGTGGTACTTCGGAGGCATAGTAGTTAGAAGTAGTCCGCGAATACTCAGATGTGGGATATAAATATCAAATTGCCTCCCAAGCTTTACTGACATTATCAAGTAACGGAGAAGAAATCTTATCAACATGAAATTGTTTTAAGCTTCAAATCTTTACCTTACCGATTTTATCGAGATGAGCCTTCCTCGACAGATTCTCCAAACAAAAGATTTTGCCCTACATCCCTCTGTTATACTAGAGTTTGGTGTCCACCTAACAACCTGTATGTAGTAAAACATTATATTGGAGCTTTTACAGTCAATCACTATAGTATAGTCTGCCTTCCAGACTAGACTGTGTCCAATGCATGTGTAGAGAGTAGGGGAAAGCCATTGTGGGAGGTTAGCAAGATGCCGCAATTGTGGTGCAGATCCCATGGCATGTTAGATGTGTAGGTATTTCCCTTAGTTTCACCTTTTTGTAAAGTAGATATCACTGCAATAAAAATAAAAACTGGATTGCTTATGCATACATGAGTTTACTACAAAGAAAAAAATCAAGCACCTAAAATAATACACACAGATCAGGATCATACACTGAAATAGTATGCCAAAATCATACGCAGAAAATCCATAAGTTTGCTATTTATGCCATTGTGATCGAGGGAGCAAGATACTATATATAGAAGCATATAATTCATGATTGTGAATGGGCTTTACTGGTCTCATGGAATATGACTTATTCAGGAGAACTGCGCCCCCTGTGTGGTGGGGATATAGGGAATATTAAAGCAGGGCCCCACCTAGGTAATAATTGGGGAGAAGAAAATCTGCGCACTGCCCCATAGCCCGAACGGGACCCTGTGTGAGGTGGGGCTGGGAGGAGAGGCGGGAAGTTGACCCTGCGCCTTACGGAGGGCATGGCGGCAAATGGAAAACCCGCCCCGCCCGACCCTGTCGCGAACACTATCACAGCTACTGCTTTTAGACATTGCAACCCCATAAGCGCGAGAGTGGTACTTAGGAGTACTTAGTGTAATGCAATAGTGGAATCCCAGAGTTGCTGTGAAATCAAGGAGCTGGGACGTGTAGTGTGGTAGTGATAGCAACAGCAACAGTAATAGCAAGGAGTGTGTAGAGGGACTCGGAGGCGGCAACAGTAACCAGTGAGAAGAGGTGACAATGGTAGCCAGTGAGAAGAGCTGACAACAGTAACGAGTCGGGAGAGGCAGCGACAGGAACAAGTGGAACTCGGGGCTTGCGCTAAGCTGGGCTCCTAACCTCATGAACAACAATATCTCCAGAGCGGAGTCGTCTACCACGCCATCGCGATATATCACTCGTACCTGTCCAGTTGCCAAGACTGGGCAGAGGTTAAATATGGGGTAAAGGAAAAAATGTTCACTCTTCGTTCTCTCTCCCTCGCAACACTCTCTCTTGCTCACCAACCTACTCTCTTTCTTCTTGATTTCTTGCTTAACTTGCTTGCTAACAAACGGGAAATAACAGGAGTATCAATAAATGATCCAAAGAAATCTTTCACTCACTGCACCGCTTCCCACACCAGCCCATCACTTTGCTGTACCTTCATACCCCTCCATCGCTTTCCCTACTCCACCACTCAAGTCCCCACTCCCTATACCTGCTAACAAAGGAAATACAGATTCTATAAAGACTCCCACTGCCGAGCAACCTTCCTCCCTTCCCTCTCACCTGCCGTTCCCGTTCTCATCTGCGCTCCTCCTACGGCCGCTATCGAACCTCTTTCAGGCACAAACAACGCTGAACGATTACGAACCAATCCATCAACCAACCGCGAACAAAACGAACAGTCCAACAGATACGGAGGAAAATGAAGGGTAACGGTGTCACAAGGGAAGGGAGCGAGGTAAACGGTAAGTCGGGCACCTGTTCTAGTGAATAGCTGATGGTAATAGGTGATCGATCAAGCGATATGTCGTAAACGGGCGAACTGCGAACAAACGATAATGCAACGGATACGGGAATGGATGAGGGTGGTAAGATGTGAGCATGCCGAGCATGTTCTGAACATGTCTGTCATGTTCTACACATGCCAGACAGGTTCTTCGCATGTTGGGTTAGTTGTGAGCATTCCGAGCAGTATCTCCGGCTTTCCCATAGTTTCCAACAGGAATTTGACATCCCCTTCAGAATTCAGAGCTCTATATCTTTTGTAGAACAATTCTGGTTGTCTGACACAGAAACTTTTAAATACCTAAGTGCACCTCTCTGTCAGGAAGACTTTGGGCTTTTGTCACAAGATGTCGTCATTCGATTGGCGTGTATTGAAAGAGGTGGTTTTCTATGGAAGACCGCCAGGTGGCAGGCTTTTTTTGTCGCCAGGGTCGTATGAGACCTCAACAGCAAATTGTGCTGAAGCTCTGGAGGTCACTTGGCAAGCTGTTCTGGGGTTTAGCGGCTCTTAATCTTTTGTTGCAGCATTGCCTCTTGGATGAGAGTCTAGTCACACTTTCTCCTCAAGCCTACACTCCTACCACAATCTGAACTCCATTGTGACAAATCACTTCTGCCCCCAAACAGAGAGCGAACTCGGCTTACAAGCAAAGGCAATCCTGATGCACCGGGTAGACGAAGTCAACACTACTACACTGATGTTGCCCGCGCTGTGATTAATGGAATTCTGAAGGTGACTTAGTCTGCTTGGACACTAGGATATTAGAATCCTGATCCCATCTCCTCAAATAATCCGCTTGGCGGAGACTCCTTTTGCATTCCAGGGTTCTAGGAATTTCGAGGAATTGTGAGGATGGGTCAGAGGGGATTGCTAAAATTACTTCTGATATTGCGCGATCTAGCTGAATATTACACCGTGGTTCTCAGAGAGATACCGCCACGGTAGAAACCAACGTGTCCTGGTCACGGTTCTGGTAGCTGCAAGACCTCTCAACTTCGTCACCCTACAAACTAAGTGCGACACGACAATTTGAGACCTGTGATCTTCCATTGACATTTGCAAGGACAGTTCGCAAGCGGTTCCCTTCTTTCGTACGGATCCTTAATTTCATGATCTACCTGAACTACCAAAAAACCATGGCGTTCGTGTTTCAATCAGTATCACCTGGTAAGGGTGAGTGGCAGTATACTCCACGTTCTCGGGATTAAAGCTGTGTGCTAACTGATGTTCGCATCTACTATTCTCTAGAAGACTTTGCAAACTACTAATTAGCAATTAAATGAGTAAGGAGAAGAGGTCAAGGATCGGGAGCCGAAATACGCCCTTACCGGTTGTGCAGCTAACAGTTGGTCGGCTACTTCCCAGAATCGCAGGACCGATATATGGAGATAATCATGTTCACATACTAGATTTGGAATGTTTGATCAAATAGATTTCTTGCGTGGCTTTCGGCATGCTGGGAAGTCAATTGCTGTCATTCATTCAGCGATGATCACATGTCTTTAGCGATATGGACCAACCCTTAGTGGTATGTATTGAGAAAGGCGGAGGGAGATTTACATAAGTGGGGCCACAAAACATGCTCAAAACAGGTTCGAACCAAAATTGTAAAAGTTCACAATATCACCGGGATAGGCGGGCATCCTACTCTACAGTAGGATGTATCAGTCACCAAGTTATCTACTTGACCCAGTGGATAGCTTTTTGGGTACGCGAATGTCTGACGACTGCGATGAAACATATCTGTTGTTTCTCAGGATCAGGAAATTGACTATATTCAAAGCATTGCAAATGGTTTCCCCGAGTTGACAAGGGCCGACCCGACTCAGCCCTAGCCCAACAAATATTCAGCCCGACCCAACCCGACCCAATGAAGCATCCCTCAGGCCAGTGATCCCAAGCGGCCAGTCCGGTTAGTCCGGCCTTGGTTTTGAAAAGCCTGGGTCCGTCCGGTCAAAATTCTAAACGGCAGTCACATCCTGCCGGCGCCCAGACACCCGCCAGGTCGAGTCTTGGAGCAACCCCCGTCAAAGCCGGCAGGTGCACAGGTAATCCGGAGATATCTATGGACGCCCTGCAGGCTTTCCATTTTAATCACTCGGAATAGGATAATAGGAGCAACATGCCTCTGGTGCTATTGATCTCGCTTAAGACAAATTTATGTCATCCACCAATTAACTACCACGATACCCGGATATACTGTCGGACCTCAAGATACTCTATACCATTCTTCACAGAACTCTCTAATCCCCACTGGAATATGTATTAACCCCGTGATTTTATAAAAAATTGATCCGGTTGAATAATAAAAGATTTCTTAGTAATGAAACACAAGTGATCACTTGAAACATCGGCTTGCAAGTGACCCAGGGCGGGCCCAGCTTCGGTTTGAAAAAGTCGCTTTCCCACAGTCCGGCCCAGTCATCCCTGAAGAAGCCTGGGTCAGTCCGGTCGTACTCAAAGCCGGACGGACTGGCCGCTTGGGATCACCGCCCCAGGCTAACCCAGCGAACCCATTAAGCTTATGCACAAAACAAGAACAGTGAAGGGAGAATATATATATATGTGTGTGTGTTAATATTGAATGCTTACAATACAGGACTAATGGTGAGAATAGAGGATCGCTAAGGTTGACAATTAAAGTTAAGTTGAACTAGAAGGTCGGCCAACTTCGGAGGCACTAAGTGGGAGCAATTGTCTGTGGCGTGAGATAGCGAGGTAAGTCGGAAAATGTCCTCTTAGTTCCGCAGAAGACTCGCTCCGGTTCAAAAGACATTGCTGGAATGGATAATAGGGTTGGGTTGCGAGATGATGCAAGCGAGGAGGCAGAATGATGGACTTGTGGAGGAATATGAGAAAGATTCAATGGTTCTAAAGCTGCTGTTAGACTACCGGTACATCTGATTTTGCAACCGGTCAAACAGAGTGATTCTATAAGAGTACTCAAACTGCGGGGCACCCTGAGCACAGTTTCACCACATTATATTAATTTGGACATGTTTCGGATTTCAACTTCCCACTAGAAGCAAATGCTGTTCCTGGATTCTATGTGCTCAGGCTATACTTCCTATGGTAATACGAACTTAAAGACATAATAGAAATTTCAAACTATGATAGAGGTGAACCATGGGGGGGTTTGTCTGGGCAACCAGGGCTTAACCATTTCCAGCCCGACCCAGTCCAAGGAAGCTCCAGCTGGGATGAACCTAGCCCAACGAACCCGATCCAGCCCCAAAAACAGCTCAACCTAACCCAGCGGAGCCCCGACCGATTAGAAGGTTTGCTAAATTCTTGGAAAGATGTGGGAAACGAGATAGGGTACTAATGGGAGTTTAAGGAAGCGAGGCTTTACTCGAACGTCCAACTCCTTGATCTGTCATAAGAAAAAAGGTGGGCTTTCAAATACTACTCAGTCGCATTTCGTCCGCTACCCATTTACCTCTCCCAAAGTGTGGAGGCAGTAAAATTATGTATGATTTATAGTATCATCGGAAGGAAAAACAAATTACAAATCAGAGGACACTGCAGCATGTGATCTATAGTAGGTCAAAGGAGTTCAGATGGAGTAATCTTTTACCATTCCCGCCTTCAAACTAAATACTTCTTAATTCTTCATTATATCCTTAGAACAATAAATATCACTCGGGGGTCCGTAGTGGACGGCACACGTCACCTTCACCAGTTCAGCTACGGTAACCTTCCATCATCTCTGGCTTAAAGGGTTTGTGATGATTCACTGATAATCTATTGGAGACTGAGGAGGGTATTCTACAGATATCCGTTTTAAAAGACATTTGACTTTCCCGGAGCAGGTCTCACGACTTCGCCGTCACCGGCTATCACTTGTTATAAACGAAACGCCAAGACACTTGGCCACGATCAAAAGAGGGGAAGGTAAAAGATTTTCTCCGCTCATACACTCTCTCTTAAACACACTCTTGCTCTCCCGAACTCACTCTATTGCTCACACTCCCAACTAAACTAACAGGAAAGCACAGCAGTATAAATAAACGACAAAAGCAGATCCCTTACTTGCTCCACCACCGCTTTCCACGCATGTCCACTCCCATCCACACAGATCCCCCATCCCATTTCTCTTGCTTCCTTCACGCTTCCCTTGCTAACCAAAGAAAGAAAAACACAGGGAACAAATACAAAAACTCCCATGCTCGTACACGACCAGCTCCCATACCCGTATACCTCTCATACCCGTATGGCTCCCGCACCTACATGCTCAACGACAGCGACAAACACCGGATGCGAAAATGCCGAACAAACGACCAGTGTATGTGAAAACAGCGAACAAAAGAACCGCAGACGACAGGCCACCGAGCCAATATAACGGCGACCAAAATGGCAAAACGTCTGCGGGAGATGCGGACATATAACAACGGCAAACAGGCGGTAAAATGGTGAACGGCGAAGCAGCAAATGGGAAGACACTGAACAGTTTACTAATGGGTCGGAAATAATAAGTAACGGCCAACGACGAATGACCTAAAAAGAAAATCGGCAAGAGGTCGAACAAAGAGAACCACGACGAGCAACAAATATCCGAACGGGTGGGTTAACCAACGGACGGGATGAAGGGGGGAAGGAAAGATGGGAAAAAGTATGCCGAGCATGTTTGGAGCATATCGCGCATGTTACAAACAAGCCAGATAGGGTCTGAGCATGTTGGGCGTTCTGTGAGCAGGCCGAGCAGCATCTGGTTTCCAACACATTTGTGTGGATCAAAGAACCACAAATACATGCGCAAGACTGGCACCACCTGCGGGTGCTGTCCAGGATATCCCTATAGTTCTTAGACAAACGTCATCATTGGTGGGCCCAAGTGCCAGCCAAAACAAACCAAAATGATTGGAATCTGGGGTTATGGAAATCGCGATTTGCACCACCACTTCTTACTCGATCAAGACGAAGAATATATTAATAGAGAGCGGAAGGCCTAGTGGTTCTGAAACTTGTATTTCTACAGCATATTTGTTTATTTTGTGGGCAGCTCTCATCGATGGTGAAGAATGATTCGGAAGCTAGACATGAGCACCGTGAGTTTGTCGGGACACATAACAAAATATACCTATTTTGAGGATCTCCAATTTTGCATGCCCACAGTTAAGGCAATATTGCACCATACACTTCGAAACCCAATCACCAGTCTTAGAATACCAAAGAGCACTAGTTGGTGTAGAATCAATTTACCCCCACCACAGGCGGCTAAGTTCCGATGTTGGGAAAAACAACATTTCGCCCGTACACCACAAATGGCTATCAGCGATGATTTTTGGCACCGTTCCTCACCATCACAGGCGCCCTCCGGCGTCAGCTGATGAACCTATGCAGTAGTCACTGACACTGATATTAGCAAGCAATATATGCACTTGCCAATACCGGTATCTTACCTCTTATAGCTTGAGCCGCCCTACTCAGTTGTGCTCTGGTTCTAACGCAAGCTCCGGCCCGCGGGGTTGGGCGGTAGTGCGGGGAGGAAGCCTTGCGAGCTGCTACCGAATGCTTTGGTGTGCAACGACGATCTAAGGGGAAAGGGGCGGCACGTAAGCGAAGACGACAGTAGAGTTTGTATAGTATCGACGGGAAACGAGCCGGAGAATCAAGAAATGGCAGAGATCGGGTTTATGGGAAACAACCGGGAGGAGGAGGAGGAAAATGTGAGTGGCAATGTGGTTGGTCAGAAACCCTCGGAGGACCGGCGGGATCCGATAGTTTCCTTGGGTATGATACCACCGACACACCTCCCGGCAGGCTCGTGGTGGGGTACAGGTCACCAAAGGAGCTAAGTCCCAAGATCGTGTTCCCACAGGCCCTGAGCTGGCCGTGTGGCCCACCGGGAAACATTAGTTATCATACAAATCCAGCTGGGCATCACAAGGAACACCGAAGAGGAATTAATACCATTATGAAGTCCAACAGGGCAATGCCACTGAGGCCTAGTCCCCTGCGATTACCAACAAACATGCTTGCTGCTTATGATCGGGAAGAATTGAAGGTGAGATATTTCAGAGAGCTATGGGTTTCCGGAGCAACCAAATCCCACGACACCGCTGTCACAAACTGTCATCCGACCGAAACGAAATGCCAAGGCGACTCGGCAACGATCAAAAAGAAGGGTAAGAAAATTTTCTCTCCTTCGATTCACACGCTCTCGAATACGCTCTCGCTCAACGCGCTTGCTTTCTCTTAACTCAACTAATTCACTAACTAACGGGAATAACAGGGGTATAAATAAATATAGGATCTGAAAAGCCCCCTCTTTGGTCCCACTGATCTACGGTATCCCTTGCCCATGAAAGTCTCTTACTCCTTGTTTGCAAACTCATACTAACAAAAGAAAGACAAACTCCATCCCCCTATCAACCGCTCTCCACGCTGACCCATTGTCCTCCAGAAAGGTTGCCATGGCTTCCCGTAGCCATGCTGCTCGAGGTAGCTTCCTCCCGGGCCTGCGATACGGCGAGCGAAATGACAAACAAAAAACGGCGTACTATCGGCGAATGAACAATGGACGGACTGCTAAACGAACCAGAGTGCGAACGGGCGAACAAAAGGACGATAAATAGCGAACAAGATGAACGGGCGGACGAATAGCCGACGGACGGGCGAACGGCGAACGGGCGGATAAATGAACGGATGGGCGGTAGAGATGCTGTGCGATGGCGACGTGCCGATCATGTTCGGAACATGTCAAATATATTCCAAATATGTTGGATAGGCTCTGAGCATGCTGGGTGGATTGTGAGCATACCTAGCAGCATTCCCGGTTTCCAGCCATTTCCAACTACAGTCGCACCTCGCTGTCCCGGATGGCCAAAATCCAAAGAATCTGTCCGGGACAGCGGATTATCCGGGACAACAGATTAGGTTTTGGTGCAAGAAATTTTTCGAATTCAGAGGATTTCATCCGGGACACCGGCGGATCCGGCAGAGGAGATCCGGGACACCGGGGTGCGACTGTAGATAACAGTAGATTTTCTCGACCGGCGATCTCTCCGCTGCCTAGCGACCAGGGGCGAAACTACTACTAATTGAAATTCGGAACTTGGGAAGAAATAAATATTATGATACAAAATAAACCCTCGTTTTTTATGATCCTCCCGTCACCGGCCAGTGCGACCCGTACTGGCCCAATCTCGCCCCTCCCTCTCCTGAACAGCTGTCCCCGCCCCTCAATCTCCATTCTACTGGATAAGCACCCCCGACACCACCTCTCTTAAGCCCTCCTGCGAAGCCGGACCTAATTAATACTATTGCATAGTATTATAGAATGGCTGAGAACCCACTGACCGTTGTTTTCCCTCCCACCTCGAGTGCTACTGCGATTTACTTAGTTTTACAAAGTGACATGATGATGATTCCGTCACCGCTACCGTTATTAAAGGTTATAGCGTTGTAAGGCGTTCAAATTCTGAATATGACTATGACGGTACAGGAGTAGCAGAAACACCACAAGGCAACTCTAGCCGACTAAGATAAATTCGGACATTCCAACACAGATTTCCTATCCCTTGCCGAGACACATTTTCACCACCGGGACCTGCTGAGCGTGTGAAAGAGGCCACTGTAGTGTGAGCTGGTTAACACATTAAATGAATAAATGACGGGCCACCAACCAGTATTGAACTGTAGACGTTAGACGGCTAATCTGTTCCGGCATTAGTAATATCTTAGGGTTGGGGGAGGGACATAGGACGTAACACGCACCGGCCATATGATTGGCTATTTGGCCCGGGGGGACCGGGTCGGGGCTGGGCAGGGCGTCCGGACATGGAGTGTCGGGGATGCAAAACTAGTCCGGGGTCGGCATTCATCTGTAGCAACAGTGGGGGCAGTAAACTGGAACGACTCACAGTCTGAAGGAAAGGTTAAGATATATCGCACGCTGAAAGGATCAACAGTAATGGGGTTATATTACTCACTTTCTATGTTTCTCAAGGCCGGTGGGAGCGCGGTGGGTTAGGGGAAGAATCAGGAGCAGGGAAGAAGATATATACTAACGAGCTATGACGAAATAGCAGGTAAGTATCTATTGTAAATCGGGGAAGTGTGTCCAAAGATTTGCATACAAACTAAAGTGAAAAGTCAGTAATCCATTTGACCGCAGAGGTGGCACCAGATGACCTCTCATAATACTTACCTCCTAGTGAAGAAAGCAAATTTTGAGTAAGACTATAGTCAACAGCAAAAACGGGTACCCGAACAATTTTTGATTACATACAATCTATAGCAGCGGAAGAGAAATATCAGTAAAGTAGAATCAGGAATAGACTGAGAGCATGCAGAGCTGCTTACCGCCTGCAGAGACCAAGCGGACTAATATCAGCAAATCCCTCGCCCCAGAAGAGTGGTTGGCCCTGTTAACCTACTCGCTACGAGACGCGGCAAGCCAGAGGTCAGCAATTCCATTGTCCTAGAACCGAGGTTGATCCCATTCACTTACAAGCTGCAACAATCAGCGGGCCAAGGGTCAGTAACTGCCCTGCCGCAGCACAGTGGCTGATCCTGCTCACTTACATACTACCACACTCGGCGAGACAGAGGTCAGCAATTGCCCATCCCAGAACAGTGGTTAATTCTGATGACTTACTTCCTGTAAAACTCCGCATGCCGAGATTAAGAATTGCCATCCCAGAACCGTGGTTGATCCAGCTTACTTACTCGCTATAATCCTCAGCCGGCTACAGGTCAGTAATTGCCTTATCCCAGAAGGGTGGTTGATCAGGTTCACATACATACTAAAAGGTTCCGAGATCCAGAGGTCAGCAATTGCCCCGTCCCAGAACCGGGGTTGGCCCTGTTCACTTACTCGCTATATCACTCGGTGAGCCCGAGGTCAGCAATTTCCCCGTCTGCGAACTGTGATTGATCCGGTTCTCTTACGTCCTACAACACTCGGCGAGCCAGAGGTCAGCAATCACCCTCTCTGACAACCGTGCTTGATCCGATTCACTTACATACTACAATACTCAGGGAGCCACAGGTCAGCGATTGCCTGGTGCCAAAACTGTGGTTGGTCCAGTTCACCCACCAGCTACAACAATGGACGAGGTCGATGTTAGCAATGTCCCCGTCCGAGAATCGTAGTCGATCCTGTTCACTTACGAGCTACAACGCTCGGCGAAAGAGGCGTCAGCAATATTCCTATTATAGCACCATGGCTGATCCAGTTTACTTACATACTACAAGACTCGGCGAGCCAGAGGTCAGCAATTGCCCCGTCCGAGAACAGCAGTTGACCCAGTTTACTTACGAGCTACAACACTCGGCAAGTCACAGGTCAGCAATAACCCCGTCCCAGAACTGTGCTTGATGCTGGTCACTCACTCGCTATAGTACTCGGCGAGCAACTGGTCAGCAATTACTCCGTCATGGAACGGTGGTTCATTCCGTTCACGTACTTCCTATAAGACACGCCGAGCATAAGGTCAGCGATTCATCTGTCCCAGAGCCGTGGTTGGCATGATATCCTTACTTCCTGCAGCAATCGGTGAGCTAGACGTCAGCAACTGCCCCGTCCCAGAACCGTGCTTGGTCCTGTTCACTTACGTACTACAATATTCAGCGAGCCACAGGTTAGCAATTGGACAGTCTCAGAACCGTGGTTCATGATGATCACTTACACCCTTCAACTCTCGCCAAACCAGAGGTCAGTAATTATCCCGTCCCTGGACCGTAGCTGGTCTCGTCCACTTACTCCCTATCACACTCCGCAGGCCGCCGATCAGCAATTGCCCTACCCCAGAACTAGGGTTGATCCCGTTCACTTACATACTACAATAGTTGGCGAACCACAGGTCAGCAATTGCCCCATCCCGGAACCCTGATTAGTCGTCTTCACTTACTCGCTATACGACCCGGCAAACCCGAGGTCAGCAATTGCATCGCAGATTCCCTTCTCCTGATTGGGTTACCCACAAGCTATTCAGAAACCCAAGCTCTGCAATTAGCTGCCACTGCTGTCTCCTCCAATCCCCCGGAGTCTCTTTACTAAGTCCCATACCTCCTAAATCTCCCACCAGATTAGCAAATCCTACTCCCTTGATCCAACGGTATTGAAAATGCCATCTCACACTCTGCGCCCATTGCTCGATCCGCAGTTAGTCATGACTCTGGCCTAAACCCCCCAGTAATATAGTTCACTTACTCGCTATTTCTCGGGAGTCCGTAGCATCAGCAACCCAATAGCACAGATGAAACCTGATCAGGGACTTCCACTTGCCTTCTGTAAGGTACAACACGTTCTAAATTAGCACCATCTCTTTCTAATTGGACCAAATCCACATACAGTCTATAAATCAACGCCACCCCACTGTTAGTTATGCACCAATGCCTCTCCGCGAAGCGGGCTCCCCACTTGCAATATGTTATATTCCTTGCCACCGATATAGGCATTGACGTTCCTTTGCACAAGCAATCTAGTTATATCCTCATCCCTCCGGAGCGCTGCGATATTTAAGGGGGTCCCATAAACCTCCGATCGCGCATTGTTATCTCGTTCTTCCCCCAGTAGTCGCTCGACTACCATCCGCTGTCCAAGCCATGATGCGATCATCAAATGTGAAAAATCATCCGGGAACGGGTGCAACCGCACATTCGCCCAATAGACCCTAAGCCAAGTTAAAAATCTAGTTGATCCACGTTTGCAAATCAGTCGTGTGAACTCGAATAGCTCCATCTGCCGATCGTGCGAATCTCGTAGGTGACTAAACCAATGATTTGCTGCGTAATCAAGAAGGGCATATTGGTTAACGCCCCCCAATCCGGTACTCCTGCTTGAATGGAACAGCTCTACGTTGTTACGTTCAAAGTCTTGTAGTGCAATGTAAGAGATACAAATATCAGCAAGTAGAAAGTTAGAATCCACGACACTCAGGGTATACTGCCACTTCCCCTCACCCGACAATCCTCCCTTGATCAGGAACTCCCTCGCTGTTTGGTGAACAAGGTAGACCTTTGAATCGATAATCCTCACGAAAAGTCCGCACAAATTCTTTACTGTCTTCGCAAATTCAGGAGGAGGATGCTCCAGGTCCATTATTGACTTGTGATCCCGCGTGATTTTCAATGCGACATTCATCTCCCGCAGCGTAAGAGGCCTTGCTGCAGCTAGCACTATATTCAGAATCTTTCGCGCTTTGTCCGGGTGTGTGCTTTTGTCAAGTATCTTGGTGTACAATTCTGCTAGGTTTCGTGGAGCAGTTAGGACAATGGTCGTAAACTCCTCCCGCGAGTCATCTGCACTCCCCTTCAAAATCTCTAGAATGAGAGAAACCCAGAGGAATGTCCGATCGGCAGAGGATTCAAGGTGATCTCGCAGATACCCCAGCGTCCCTGGCTGTCTCCAGTGTGACTCCAGGTCCTTAATGCCCTCAACTATAACACGGCTAACATCGGTAGAAATGGCGTCAATTTCGTCCTCCCCCTTCAACCGGATCGTTGTGGCAAGTGAGGCAATCGCAATCTCGATTCTATGGTACGGGCGGCTAGTGACAACAAATTTCAAACAGCAACCGGAGGATTGCGATCTAGGAAGACTGTTCAGGTGGTGGATCAGGCGGGCTGCGGTCACTTCTTCGCACTCGTCCAATGCATCTAGCACGCAAATTACATCACCACACCCACGCCTGGCCGCCGCCCTAACCAAAATATTCCACAATGTATCGACCTCTTCCACAAATTTCTTCCCTTTTTCCTTAAACTCCTTCTCCGCGTATTTATAAAGGCCCTTTTTCCGCTTGAAAAGTTGATGTAGTATTGCAGAAAGAGCAAATGTTGCTCTCCTTTGTTCGTCGCTATCATCTGCGAAGAAGAAATAACAAACTGTGGCCCCCGTGTGAACCCGCAAATGCGTGATGAGGAACGAAGCGATAACTGATTTTCCACAACCTGGGTCTGCCGATATCCAGAGCGAGCCGGATGTCCTCTTTCCCAACCAGTCCAAATACTTCGGATGTTTCGTAACCCAGGTGCACGTTCCCTGAACCGGCTCACGAACACGGCTCCGGTGCTCCCCGTAGGTAGACGTGTATAGGCATTGCAAAATTTTGGCATACTTCGCAGACGGGTTCGTGCCCCGCCCCCCATTGAAATTGATGGTAGTGTTGCCGGTATTGATGTTGCCGGAGTTGCTATTACAGGAGTTGCTGTTGACGCAGTTGGTGTTGCCAGAGTTGGTGTTGCCGGGTATGCTAATGTTTTGAGAACCGCTGTTGCCGCTAGAATCCCTCTGGATATTGCGGTTGGTCACCGAGCTAGTCCTGAGAGGGGTTAGTGATTCGAAAGGCCTGTACAGTACAGACAAGCGACAATCTCGGAGCATACCGTCGCCGTGAGTAAAGCTTCTTGAAGGAAAATCTTGATAGTTGGTTGCCCATCCTACGGACTGAGTAGATCGTGGGGTGCCGGGTTCTGTCGATGCCGGAGTTGACTGAATGAGTTATAGTATTTGCTGCTTACCAGGCTTATTTCCACACGGCCGTGGAAGAACAAAAGAGACTGAAACGTCAGAGCCACGAGAGACTACCCTTATTTGAGAGGAAATTGTTATTGTAGCACGCTCCTGTACAGATACCCCGCACGGCTCTAGTAACTAACTATTAATGCTATCAGGATCTGGCACAGATAACTTTTCACCAGACCAGAAAATACCGTACCGGTTCTTCCCGCTAACAGCACCGTTTCCCTCAATTTCCATCCTCAAACCTCTCCAGTAGATATATTTTCCCACCCTAACATGCAAACACAGCCACGGAAGAAATATCTTTCAATAGAGCCCTTCAGCCTCAAGGTTGAGACTGGATCATGCACGTTTCTCCCTTCGAAAGACATTGGTGTTTGCACACAAACTAGCGGATCTCAAAAGTGAAAACAAGGCACTCAAACAAGGCTTTTTTGATCACGGGCCGGATGTCTTTGGTTTTAGAACGCTCAATTTCCTCGGATACTAGCACGGTTGGTTACTGGACGAGGGTCATTAGCTTCATGATCACAAGATGCAGTATCCTGCTCTTCCTATTTTTCAATGCCGCTGCAAATTGTCGAAGCACTGAAACCCCCCCACCCCACCCCACGGCCAGTGAGCTAGGCCGTGACATACCCGAGCACTCCTGTAGCTTCCACAGTACATTTGGCGGGTGAGTCCAGTATAGTACTGGTAGCGATGCAAACTTAAAACCCGGGATCAGCGGGGTCTTGTAGCAGCCACATCACCAGGCAGTTTTCATACAGCGTTTTGGGAAATCCCGCTTAGCAGCACCTCTCAAGAAAGATTGAGGTCAGGCACCGGCATGTGTTCCTCAATCCCCATAGACATCACTCTCACCCAACCGTTCCTGAGCACTGTACGGTACAGCCCCATACAGTACTGTACACGAGGTCAACTCTTTAGTCCCAACAGCTTCCAAATTACCACCACCCTCGCAGCCTTGTTGGATTTCCTTTTTCCCGCCCTACTCGGGTATGTGTCGTATGAGGTTACTTCCTACATACCGGTACCACCTACGGTCAGCCCACCCACCCACTATGCATAATTGATTCAGACCTCACTGCGCAGAATATACTTGTCGTGCATCAGCATGTCCACTGGTGAAAGTTTTGAAGTAAAAATCTGCAGATCTTCCAATACGCTCTTCGCCAGCTTGAAGGCTTGGAATTAGCATTGGAATTGCTAATATCGTGGTGGGCTGCAAAGTGGAGCTTTGTACAGTATCGTAGTCCTGCTCTTTACTCTTGTTTTGTCCTACCTTCCGTTGAGAGGGCACCATCATTCCATTATGGATAGAGCCCGGGAATCTGAATTGCAGTGGCAGGATGCCAAAAGGAGTTAAGTACCACGTCGCTGGTGCTCGTAGTAGGTGGTAGTTCGGCATAGTCATCCTAAACAAATCTGCCACCATGGGCAAGGAATAGTGGAGAATTTTAGAGAATGAGGTAAAGGAGGAGTAATGAAACATCAGATCAACTCCAATATCACCAAGTCAGGGAGTACACAATGACACTAACTGTACTCGAGTAGTAGTCCGGAAGTGTCGCCCAATCCCGAAGAAATTCTGACAAGTTGGATATTGCTATTTCTCCCGGGGGGGTCGGTCCAGCGAAGGAAAAGTCTCCTCCCCGGTAATTTCTCTACCCCGACTACCAAGACCCACACCGCTAACCCGCGAAGTATGATTACCACTTTTGCGAGACATAAATAGACCCTCTCCCTTAGTTACTAGTTGTTCGTTCCAGCAGATTAAATTCCCATGAGGACAGGGGCCGAACGTATGCGAAATCGATTCGAATTGCTTAGCTAGCATAATCCGTGAGTCAAGACGGTACACTAATGGAATACATATCAGGAATTCTAACTCCCGCGGTATTTGCTCTGAATATGAGTTTTCTTACTACCGATAGCACAATCATATAGGGTTGTCTGGCTGTACTCGAGTTGTCTCCTATTATGCATGCAGGTTTAACGGAGGAACAGCGTCAGAGCAGGCCGGTAGTGATGGACACGATTATAATAGTGCAGGTTATTGGGAAGCCCCTCGGCGATTACCATCTGCTATCGATAAAATTCGTAGGCCCTGATCGACGGATTGGTCATAGCCACTTCGTAAGCGTGGTCAACGGTACCCAATCATCATTGGTTTTTCTATCGTGAGACCGCTCCAGTATAGCAAAGCACCAGTGTTTAAACCGATATAATATCCCGTGCCCAGACAGATAACTATATAGCGTGATCGATCAAGCGCATGCAAACTCGAGTATGGTGGAGTAATACGGTACCCTGCTCGCGCAAATCAATCAGGTCATGAAGGTTCCCTATCACCGACCTGCAGCGCAGCTCTCACTTGTAATGCCCTGACATTTGCAAAGTGGACTGCTATTGCCAAGCCTTCCACTTGATCAGGGATTCCTTGGGCTCAGTTAACCCCGTCCTTCGCTTTGTTGGTTCTAGTTCATTGGCTTGGGTATTGGGTTCAGCTTCGCTGGGTTTCGTTAAGTTTTGGAATGCTCAACCCGGGTTACCCCATCGAACCGGGCACTTTCTTCTTGATTGTTTTTCTTTCCTGCTGGGGCCATCTTCCCCCACGCAATAGGCCCAGCCCATGGAACTAGAATACTCTATTTACCAGTAACGAATGTCTACAGGACAATCGTATAAATAAAGCCATTTCATACGAGATGTCATTATAAACTTTAAAGCCTTAGAAGCATTCAGGGTCTCTCTTTAAATAGCCTCGTCTCATATTGAAAGACTTGACCGAAAACAATCACATCTTGCGTTAGGAATACTTGTACTGTACTCGTAATTGCCTGACGTTTGTAAAAACGACTAGGTCCGCATATGCTGCCAAGGCCTCGCCTCTGACCTTAGAAAGCACGAAAGACAAGTACCTTTTCGTAGGGGAAAGCAAGCCCGCGGGAGTTTTCAAAGTGTCTGACTTATTAGGTTGTGGGGTATTTAGCCTCAAAAGCTGGGGAACATTACCTTCGAATCCCTGGATGGTCCCCTGCCTTTTTTGAATTTTCCAGGAGTATCTTTGAATATCATAGAATAGGTTTTCATAGGGCACTTTTTGAATGGGAACTTATCACCAGTGTACATTTTAGTCACATTTTCAATATTTGTGGCTTGCTACAATTGATGTTATTTGTTAATCAACCAGATGCAGGTATATGCGGACCCGGCCGTTTTCACAAACGTCAGGCAATTACGAGTAGAATGATGAGGTTTTAGTTTCAAGCCGTGGTTGATTTTTTTTTTTGCCTGCACGTTCTAGTGAGGTGTTTCTAATATATGTTATTATCATTAAGTTTTCTCAGCCCTGTATGTACGGTACGATCCGTTAGTCACCAATTAGGCCATTAATCCTTAAGATTCTATCTAACGCCCATAGCACCACCGAGTAGAATACACCAATTCTCTCATCAGTCGACTTCACTTACAGACGCGGTTGGTGCCTGGGTTAACCCGGATGCGGGTGGGGTCGGATCAACCCATTATCAGTCTGGGCCATACTATATTAGAGGGTTTGTCTACTGCCTAGAGCCAAAAATTAGGCAGTCTCAGTATTATCCCTTGGGCGGTCTGAAACCGTAAAATTCGTAGCCAGGCACACAGTTCCTATTTGGGAAGCATTCGTGTATTGTGATTAGTTGGAAATTAGTGGATGTTGTGATTATGAGTCATCCAACGGTAGGAAGCAGATATTTATTACTTCAAAATTAATAGCTAGCTACTGACTGATCGGGAGTGAGTGTGCCTGGCTACGAATTTTACTGTTTCAGACCGCCCAAGGGATAGTGGTGTATCATACCGAGCACAAGACCTGTAGCACTACCGGTACTCTTCGTTTAGGAACGCCAAGACATCATGATACGGGGGTGCGCTTTAAATAGATTTACCTATAGTATCCATAAAAACCTATTCAGAACAAACTGGCCTAGATTGATCATGCTGCGAATCCAGACCCTTTGATCGATCGCGAGTTCATGGACTCCAGATAAGCCCCGCAAGCATCCCTCAACACCCGCATGGGAGCCATTCGGAGTACAGGAACCTGGTGCATGACCCGCCCAGGCAAGTTCATTATAACCGGGTTTTTATGGCACCACACAATTGGTTTCGTTAGAAACAAAGCCCCACAGTACTACGAATATAGCGCCTGATAAGTACATGAATAGCAACGATGTGGTAGCTATGCCTCCTTGCGAGATTCACAAAATACGTACTACCATCGGTGGGTTCCTGAGCAATCATGAAAAGTTCACAGCCTCTGGTTGCGAATACTTCTTGAGCATTTGTACTACCAACATTTCGACCGGAAGTTCAGTGATGCCAATTTGAGCTTGACAAGTGAAAAAAGATTGGTTAGCGTAGCGATGGGGCGGATCAATTTCGAAATTTCTTTCTTTTCCACCTGGGTGAAAACTAGGCAAACACAAATCCCAGCTGAAGAAACTTGATACCCCGCCCGATACGTAGCTGGGCAACTACGAGCCAATGTGAAGCTTGGCTCACATACTCCAGTGCTGATGCTCTTAACATCTTGTATGTTGGCACTCAGCCGCGAGTTATGCACTGGAAGTGCTTGAATGGCAAGTGTAGCCTACCCCCAACCTCAGTTCCTTATCCACAATTGAAAATCGAAAAGTAGTGCACCTTCTCGGTAGAAGAAATGATGAAAGTTTAGTTCAGCGAGGTGACCTCGAAGTGAAATAAAATTACCAAAGTAACGGAGTGGAAGCAAAGACTGGGGAAGATGGATATTGGGCAGCAGGTACTAAGGATTGGAAAGAAGTCTGCCGAACTCTTGGCGCGAAATCACATACCAGTAGTAAACACTGCCAAGAGTTCGACAGACTTACCCACAACCCCCGGCACAGCGCTAGAGGAATAGTGGGTTGGCGAGATGGATAATCGACGAGATGGGCTCTCTGCAACGCACTCAATTCGAGTCGTTCATTCGACCCTGAGCGCGACACTCCACACGCAAGTCGAGGACAAAAGATGGGCAATAGTTGAATAATTTATTATCCCTGCAATAAAAAAAACCTACCAACCATTGTGCCTAGAAGACCAACACTCCACGCCAAGATGGAAGAAGTAACATGGTACTCCAATGTCCCCGAGATTAGTGAACATGTCAAGGGTCCCCACTTTTCTGCATATACACTCCACCCCAATGGCACGAGTCCAGCAGCGCATAAGCAAGAAACTGATCTCACGGTCCGTTTACCTATCGGCGGCTACCTAGCGGCGGGCAGCACCAAGGAGGGCAAGACGGCTGGGGGCGCAAAAGGCAAATAGTCGGGCATCATGTATGAACCGGTGTTTACCAAATACGCAGTATAGTGCATGCGAGAGGATTTCGTGCTCACCCAGCGAGATGGGGGCTGCAACACCACCTCTGGAGCAACGCCATGTTTTGACCGTCTATTGCAATGTGACACGAGTCGAGATTCCACCGCGCAACCTTATCACACAAATTTTAGACGTAGAGTCTTAGGTAAATGGGTCCTAAACACCGACAGCGACAAGTAGCCGAGTACCGGTACGGTAACAACTCGAATAAACGGTCATTGTGCTATGTACTCGAGTAGTCTGAAATTTGCTCCTCCGGAACTGGGGCAAAGGCCACACCGAAACTATTTCTCTCAGAGACAAATAAAAAATAAAAAAGCACCAGACCTTACTAGGAGAGGCAAGCCAAAGGTCCTAGTACAAGGACCATTCATTCGAGTTCTTAGGGTGAATGATTAAAGCGGCTCCTGACGTCCCACTCTCCTTTCAAACCTTACCAACATGCCGGCCGACCCCACGCGCCGGGTCTTGGCTAACACGCGCAGGCGCAGCCTTGTTCACTCAGACCTTAGGGGGTTCCGGAAGTTACGGTCTTTACCGTGGTCGCGACCAAACTGGGCCGGTGACGGACAGGGGCATTTTCTGGGTGGGAGAAAGCAAAGGGCTAAGGTTAGGGTTACAAAGATTACAGGTTACCGGCAAGAAGAACCTGAACACAGGGATCATTAATATCTTAATTTATCCTAGCTAAACCTATCCGGCATCCGCTAGCAAAACACAACCACTGGCAAACCAGTCTCGCAATCCAACAAAACACAGGGATCAAAAATTTGTATGGCACATTGTCTGTGCGTATCTGAGCACCCATACTAAATTCAGACTCCAATATTCAGGTTCTTCTTGCTGGGAACTTGTATCATACTAAGAATTTATTCCTGTTCGTCTCCGGCCCAGTTTCGCCGCGACTACGGTGAAGACTGTATCATACCGTAAAAGCTCGGTCACAACGAAATCGGCCGGGCCGGTCTTGTAACGGTTTCGGCATTGAGCGGTCAGAGAGGGCGTCTAAATACGCTCGCAGATGTTATCAGGCCATGTTATGTTCGTGAGCTCTCCATCAATCGAAGAGTCCAAATCAACTCCATGACCCATCCAGGACAGTTCATCCTTACCGAGTTTTTGCGGTCTTCGTTCAATACTACTGCGCCCATGCGGCCGACCGTGACGCCTGTCTACCACACGCCCCTACCATAAACTAAAGACAAATGATGTAAAACAAAAATGCGACAGATCCGGTCCTGGCCTACAATCGCCGTAGGTGCGCCTGTGAAAAGCTGGATTGGATTGGCGAAGATAACACGGATACCGGGCCATCTCCGGTCATGGATGAGGTATTAGATTTACCATTAATTATTAGAGTTTAAGGGGGTTAAGCTCGCTAGACAGGTGGATGGTTAGCCGAGGTGTGATACCAGTGCGCGAGAGATCCGGAGCTTACTACAAGTACTTGATAGCGGTTCTAAGGAATCTAAGGATTTTGAAGATGTGGTCAATAACTAGCACATAAACGATACCGCACTGTAAGAGTACTTCTAAATGTAAATACTTGAACAAACTAGCTTATTCAGTACTGTAAGATGTGTTGTGGGACACAGGGGGGCCCGCGACGAGCTTGCCGGTCATGAGGCGCTGTTTCTTCATCACCAGTTTGGGGAAATTATCGTTAGAATTGTGCTATAAGAAAGTGGCTCCGGGACCCGGGAGGGCAATGAGAGGAAAGAGGCGAAGCATTATGAGGACCTGACAGGAACGATATCGAGAATGTGCAAGGGAGAATCTTCATGACAAGGTATTGTTGGTTTCCATAAAAATTATTGCTTCACTTTTCCCTCCCGTTCTCCATGTTCTTGTCTTGTCCATTGATTTTTCAAGCCAATCAAGGAACCAGTTCTTTAACTTGAAAACCAACAATACCACACATCTACTGTTGTCATCTCGGCAGGTCTAAACACCCCTTGTCCACAAGATGACATTTTTATCTGTTAGACGTACGTACAAGTAGAATAGGAGACGGCAGTCACAGTACATGCAGCCGACAATTCCTGTGGTGCCAAACATTCCCAAGCCAACGTCCGAACCGAAAGACTCCCGACGGCACTGAGCTGCCTGTTATAGTTATTAAACCAGATGAACTCAACCGAAATTTCATGATTTCAACCTTCGCCGTATGAAGCAAACCATTATTTCCAACCACCAAAGCAATAGTCTGTGTTGGAAGTTGATGCTACTCGGCATTCTCAGGATCCTGCTCCATTTGTCCGGGTAAAGACTTCGGAGATGTGCCTGGGATTGCATCCATGGGAGGAAATGATGTATCAGCCGGAAGCAGTCTCGGAGAGTCAAAGGGATAGCGGGGCGGAGGCTACGAAGAATGGGAATATTTATGAATCCTATCCTTTTTCTCGTCAGGATGGCTAATATCTTTATATTATACTCGCTCTACCGAACAGAGCTAGTATGGGAGTGCGCAGACAGAAGGGAGACTTCCATGGACAAAAGTGGATTTTTGAAAATAGCACGAAGCCAAAGAGACTGCTCGGCACGCTCACAATCCACCCAACAATGCCTAGAACCTGCCGGACATGTCTAGAACATGTACGACGTGTTCCGGGCATGCTCGGCAAGTGCACGATGCCATAGCAATACCTATTCTTTGTTCCTCACTTGCCCGTCTATTGATCCATCAGTCTGCTCGTTCGTCCATCGGATTCCCAATTGACCCCTTCGCTCACATCGATGGTTTGCTCATCCCTATGCCCGTTAACCTTGTCGTCCATTTCGCCACCCGTCCGCTTGCCCACTTACCCGCTCAGCGCCTGCCTGCCCAGCCGCCCGTTCGCTCGCCGGTCTCTTTGTTTGTTCGCTCGCTTGCCGTGTCGCATGTATGGAAGGGATGTGGCCGTGGACCGAGAAGGTTGAGGCCCGGGGGAGAGGAGGTATACGGTCGGAGGAGAGAGCCGTACGGCTACGGGAGTGGTACGGCTGTGGGAGTCTTGGTAGTGTTATTGCTTTGTTAGCAAGGATATGTGCGGAGGAAGGAAGGGGCTTACGGGGACGGGCGGGAATGTGAGGGCGAATTTTTGCGTATTTCCCTATGTCTCTTTTGTTAGCAAAGGAAGCGTGAAAAAGGAAGCAAGAGAGGCGGGATGGAAGACTTGCATAGATGGGAATGGGCGTGCGAGGAACACAGTGAAGGATAGGGAGATTTTTTGTCGGCTATTTATACCCTTGTCGTTTTTCGTCTACTCGAGTACGTTAGTGAGTTAGTTCAAAGAGAGTGTCGTCCAACGCTAAATATAATTTCTACAATAATCCTGCTGCATTTCTTATCCCGACATGACCCCCGAACCCACTTAACCCCCCAACCCACTCAACCCCCGGCACAATTCCAGAGAAACGAGCACTCGAGTAACTAGGAAAGACCGACGATAAAAAATAATAACTGAAACAATAAACAAGACGGTCAGCTCTTCATCCTTCACACTCCATAACCTAGGCATCCTCTCCGATGTACCTGCGAAGCGCTGTACTTGTACTAGTACTTCCAATCCTTCACCCCTACTCCGCAGTAATATTCTCCAATTGCTGTGTTATTGCTAGTTCCCTCAACCTACCGCTGGGTGTGGGGGGGTGTAGCCGGGAAGATACTTGACTTAGCTAAGGGTCTGTTTGGATACAACCGTTGTGCCCCAGCACCCCATGCGGACGAATGATTCCCTTCCGTTTGACTGTGATTTTTATAGCTGCAACGGCAGCGAGGCGGAACGGTTCCATTGCCAAACGGGCCCCAAGGGTGTGACCGAGAATACGATTACGGTGGGCCGACACTGCTCTTCTGAAGCGGATAGCAGGAAGTAGTAGTCGGGTTTTCGAGTCAGGCCTGGGGAAAAATGGTGATTACCGGTACTACAGTGGTACAGTAGTAGATTATCCGCAATGGCAATCGGTAGAGTTGCCCTAGGGGTCGTTGACCTGTGTGGAGCAATTACCGACTGGCCGGTAGTAGGATGCCTGTATGTGATATGCAAGAGTGACCCTTCCCCAGCTAGAGGTACCGTAAAATCTTATCTCCCTTCCCCTGAATTGGCGGACCTAGACCACGGCTGAGACTGCCTTCTGCCTAAGCGGATGATAATACCTGCAATTCGAGCAATTGCCCCGTACATCCTTGGATCAGGGATGTTTAACCGCGGGGTCACCATCCCAAAGGCATAGCCATCCCCCCCAAGTAAAGAATCCCGCAAGGCTTTGAACTAAGATCTCTTGGGACCCCATATATGATAGAAGAGATAATCCACTTCCCCTTTAGCTGCGTTTAATCTCCAGTCCATTCACAACAGCTTTTGCATAATTGCGACTACCAGCGAGTAACATCCAACGCACTCAGCAGGCTCAGGCTTTACAATATGAGGAAACACTAATCCTTCTTTGGTGTTTTTTCCTCTCCTACCCCCAAGATTGGAGGTTTGGAGGCTTGGCAGAGATAGCGGATTATACGAGATTTCATGATATCAAACGCAATTCCAAGTCGGAGGGTTAGGGTTGACGTTGACCATTTCTTCGGGCTAGGAATTCTTGTAATCACAAGTGACACGAGGGTTTGGTTGTGCGCTTCGCAGTCGAAATGGGCTCACATCCGGCAATGATCTTCATGCTAAAAGTCGTGCCACCATGCTGCCCTACCTATGTCCGCATTTTCCTGTATCTGCAAGCCAGGCAAATCCGGCGAGCACAACAGCGCATAAAATCAGAAGCTCATCTGTGCAGACAGCTAGCAAGTACGTGTACCGGTATCATACTCAAGGAAATTGCTAGAACTGCTCCTAACGCCCCATTCTCCTTTTTTTGTTGGAACTCACGTATCGGCGGATCTGATGCATCAAGTCTCGATGCGATGGTGAGGGACTCTTGTAGCCGGAACAGGCAGACATTCGTTTTAGCTTTGTAATACTATATTAACCTGCCAAGACAGGAATTCCTTATAGGTTAATATCTTGGCAAGCATTTATTAATGGTGTTTTCCAAGGCTATTAACAGCAAGAACCATGTCCCGGGCATTTCCTACTTCTACTCAAATTTTGACCTACATTCAAATCCTAATAGCTCAATGAAAGCTTCAGATATTTCTATTTTCCTTCTATTAATGTGTAGAGGGTCACCAATTCTATCACATAGTAGAGTAATAATTCTCAACAGAGTTGTGGTTGAACATCCTCTGGCAGTCGAATATGAATAATATATTTTGGCAAAGTACTCCTGCTACAAGGTTCCCTCACCATATGCGCAGACACGAGCGTTTTCACAAAAACCTCAGATAATTAAGAGCGGTAACTTATCATACTCTATTCGTTCATGATCACTGTATCCGTGCGGCTGATCAGGACATCATCGAACCATAAGCTAATGCTATTTCATATAAAAAAAGAGCCGCTGATTGAGTCTTGCCCCCAATTGTTGCTGGCGTACCCGCAAACAGCCAGATTGGATTGGCAAAAAATAATACTACCAATTTTCTGACATTTGTGAACAGGACCTCTATTGCATACAACCAAAATCTTGAGGCTCCGGCCATTTTCTCGCTCATATCCAATAGCAGCTGTGTTCACAAGACCCAGAAAGTTATGAGTATGGATCTCATGCCGTCTTCAGTTATAGATGAGATACTATATTTACCATTTATTGCAGTTTAAGGTTTTAGACAGAAAGGACTCTCTGACTGTAGGAAAACGGGCCAAAAAACAGGCGCACGAGCGAACACTTTCGAATGCTATACTATGATCTATGATCAATGAATCTACCTTCTAACGGCTTGTACAGGTGTGCAATCGAATGACGACGATGAATCGATAAATGGCGTATGGTGACACGGCTATCCTATCGTCAGACGGTAATCCAAAAGGCGTACACTGCCTGATTCTCAAAGTCTCGAGGTCAGGATATTGAGTGAACCGAAAACTAAGAGCTGCTTAGTCAGGGGAAGGGGCTGAATACTCTGCTCGGCACGGTAACACTAAAAACGGTAGAGATGCGCGCGTTAAACTCTCCCCGTCAACAACTCGCTTGATTTCTTGCTCAACTAACTTACTAACTAACGGGAAGAAACAGAAGTATAAATAAACGATCCGAAAGCCTCCTCCTTACTCCCACTGGTCACGATACATGTCTACCGTATTCCTTGCTCATGTGAGTATCCCACTCCTTCACAAAGACATGCTGACAAAAGAAAGACAAGCAGCATCCCCTATCTACTGCTTTCCGCGCTCGCCCATTCCCATCCACACAGGCCCCCGTCCCTCTGCATAGTCCCCAGCTAACAAAGGAAATACAAGCAGAAAAACTGCTATTTTTGCAAGAGCTGCTTTGGCCTCCCGTAGCGATACTGGTTAGACTGGCTTCCGTCCGAGCACGCGATACGCCCGAGCACGCGATACGGCGAACGAGGCAGCAAACTAATGGCAATCAAAACAGCAAACCGACAGAGAACGAAAACAACGAGCGGACGGCGGGGGACAGTGGATCGGCGGCGGACAGATGTTCTGGCGGACGGTTGGGCTGGTGGGCAGGAATGTGGTGCTGCGGTCAACCAGCAATACGGTGAAGGGGCCGATGAACGGAGAGCGAATGGTCGCAATAATGAGCACGCGAACAAAACAATGGAACGGAAGCAACGGAAGAAGGAAGGATGCTATCGGCAGAGAGCATGCCGGGCAGTATCCCTTTCCAACATAGGGTTGTTAGGTCGGCTAGATAGGTGGAGGGTTGGCGGATGTATGACATTGATTCGCAAGAGATTAGGAACTTGCTGTGGGATACTGATTCAAAGGAACCCTGGGGTTTTGAAGTTAGGGCCGCTGGCTGCTAGTAGCACACACGATACAGTACTGGTACTGTACCGTATTTTAGAACTTCTAAATGTAACTACTTATTAAATCAAATAATCGCAATAGAAGCCTCATAATTTTAGCCCTTACCGTATGACGCAAATTATTATTCCAAATGCAGAAACAATAGCCCGTACTGGGAGTATATGCTGCTCGGCATGCCCAGGACCCTGTTCCTGAAGGTTCCAACGATGGGCTTTGGACTAACGCATCCGTGGGATGGCATGATGTATCCCCCGGAAGCAGTATGGGAGAGTCAAGGGACCGCGAGAGTTGGAAACCCTGATGCTGCTCGGCATGCTCGCCGCACCTCTACCTTCCCATACCCCCATACCATATCGTTTCCGCTCTTGATAATTCCGGCCTTTATCCTTTACCGTTCACCCATTTGTCCGCCTTTTGTTCCAGTCGTATTCCTCCCTCCATCCGCTCATCCATACGTCTGGCTGTCCGTCTGTCGTCTGCAAAAAGGCTTCACCGTCCAACTCTTCATTTGTTCGCTCCCTTCTTCCGCCGTACGCATGAAGGCTTCTTTGTTGGTTTTATTTTCCTTCGCCGTTCGTTTGTGCGCTCGTTCGCCGCGTCGCATCCGTGAAAGCAGAGCGCTGGAGCTATGCAGGCATAGGAGCCGGGATGGAAGTTGAAGCTGCATGGCCACTGGAGCGGTTCGGCTGTGGGAGTCTTTCTGAAGCTTGTTGTCTCTTTTGTTAGCCAGGAAACCTGTGGAGGAAGGGGAAATTTGCGTGGACAAGCGGGGAAGATAGTGGATATGTGCGGGGGCGGAAGGAATTCTAGGAAAATGTCTTTTTGTCATTTATTTATACGCCTGTCTCTTCCGCGTCTGTTAGTCAGTTGGTTGAGCATTGCGAGAGAGTGTCATGGAATAGAGCAAGTCGTTGTGCGTGGTATTACGGAGGGAATTGAAAGAGCGAGCTTCTCCAGTTTTAGGCCTACCTTAGCCAGCAGAATTTCCGAACGGCTGACTAAGTCGCAGGCTATACGGTCTTTTCCCCTTGGCCCTCTCGCTAGCTGATCGCGGATCTGGTTTTTTCCGTATTCGTCGTTCAGCGATTAGGGGCTATACGGTGTACCAAGACTCCATCATAGTATATCATTCGGTGGTGTAGAACGACGTGACAGTTTTTCGAGCCCCTTCGCCTTTTTTGCACCTCCAGAAAGTCATAGCTATTTAAAAGGGAGGATCGGAGGCTACGAAACCTTGGGGGTCTTTATGAAGCTAGTCTTTCTTTCGTTCGCCTCGGAATACGCAGAGGAAAAGGAGACTTGGGTAGGTGGAGGTGCATGTGTGTGGTAATCTATGGAAAGATGGGGGATGCCTTTCCCGCCATCCATATATCATGCTGTCTTTACTGTTTTGCTAATTGATTCGCGTGAGTTGCGCGATCGAGCGGAGGGAGTGAGAGGGAGTGTGGGGGTTGAATGAGAAGGAGCAAACTTGCCCACTAACCAGAAAGCCGAGCACTCGCGATTGAAGTAATATTTTTGTTGCACTACTAATCGCCGCAGTTTAGAAAGTCTCACTCGCTATGCAGTACCTAGCAAATTATTCCCCCCACTCCTGGTAGGGTAATGTCGGGGGCTCCGTCTGTTCGGAGGGTATGTCGGGATGGCACATCGGCGGAGGAACTATGTTTTTGTATCATGCCGACTCAGATATTTCAACTAGTGTGGTTAAAGGGAGTGTCGTCCGGCGCTAGTTCTGGTTTCCACTGCCGGTACTATATGTGTCTTATTCTGGGATATCCTCCGGACTGGCGTAACCCGCGACACAATTCCAGAGATAAATTAATAACTGACAAAGAAAAATAGGCAACATTTTATCCTTCACAGATCATTCAACCTATTCTATGCTCCCATTGATGTGTTATTGCCAGTTCCTCCAATCTGCTGCCGAGTAAAGCAGCATCGCACAGAAGATAGAAATGGGTCAGTTTTGATACAATAGTTGCGTTCCGTTGCTACCAAACAGACCCTAATGGTATGATAAAAAATACGATTATGGGGGGTGACACTGCTTCTAAGATGGAAGGTGGGGAACCAGTCGCCGGGATTCCAAAGAAGTCAAGTCAAGGCCCAATAGTGGTTACCACGATTACGGTAGTAGTGGCTTCTCCGGGTCATTGACTTGTGTGAAGCCATGGCCGACTGGCTGGTTATAGGCTATGCAATACGCACGAGTAACAATTACATCAATACAGGTACAGTAAAATCTGGCCCCCTTTGGCCTGTATTGACCGGCCTGGCCGCGGCTGCATTTCACCTATATATATAACAGCACCCCGAATTACAGTAGATGCCCCACACATCCGTGCTGTCCGGGATCTTTAATGGCCGGGTCACCATCAGGAAGCTCAGCCACCTCCCCACCACCAAACGCAGAATCCCTCCAGCTTTTGTGTTAAGATCTCTTGGAATCCGGCATACAAACGAAGGGATAATCCACCTTGCGTGTATCCGTGGCTGATCTCCAGTCCACTCACAACAGATTTAGTTTGACAGGTTAGAAGGGTTGTGGATGTCAGTGGGCAAGATCTGACATACTCAGCGTGCTCGGGCTTAATTGTGTGGGGAGGCACGGATTATTCTTGCTTGCTTTTGCCTCTCCAGGCACCAAGATTGGAGGTTTGGCAAGGGTAGGGGATTGTGTGAGATTTCGTGGTATCGCGTGAAATTCTAAGTGGGAGGGTTAGGGTTGCTGTTGAGCATTTCCTGCGGCCGGAAATTCCTGTCAGCGCTGGCAGCAGGAGTGTTCGGTTGCCTACCATGAGCCACCTACATCCGACTTCCATGAATTCCCACATGCTATCACAGAGATAATGGGGAGTTCTCTAGTACGGGTGATTTGTGGAAGTGGATTTAGAATTGTGACAGTGGTTACCATCATGTGGGTTGCACCGGGTAATAGGCAAGTGGGGCTGGAATGTCGTTACCAGCCACAAGGTTGTAACACAAGATTTAGCGCTGCCAAACTTGAAAACAGCTGCCAGGCAACAACAAGAGCCTCAACACTACTTCCAGGACTAACCAAACGACGAAAGAATCGGAAGTTGTTCCACGCAAAATTCTGATTTTTCGGCGGGCCACCAGAATCAAATACACCAGGTCTTGTCCTGATAGCAGAAAGGGCATCGAGGGGGGGTTCAGAGTGCGGAATTTTTCAATTTTCATTGTCAAGCTTAAACGCTTACGCGGAGGCAAAAAATTCGCTTACCTCGTTGCTCCTATCATACCCCGCTGCTAGTAATGCGGGTTCCGATACCTAATTGCTTTCTTGGCCGAAATTCGACATCCCCTTCCTAGTTCAGACGGCAGATTTTGTAGAACAATTTCGGTACTCTGATATTTAAATATGTAAATCTCCGGGTTCACTGCTCTCACAGAGAGATTTTCGCGAGTATTTTCAAGACGTTGTCACTCGATTGGGATGTATTGAAAACGGGTGTTTTGTATTGAAAACCGCAGAGTAGCATGTTTCGTTGGTCGCCAGGTGCGTATGAGACTTGAATACCAAGTAGTGTTGCGGCTCTGGTGGTCGCTTGGCAAGCTGTTCTTTCGTTTGGCGGCTCTTAATCTTGTGTTACAGCATCTTGTCTGGTGTGCGAGTCTAGCCCCCGATTCCCCTCAATCCTTGACTCTCACCACAACATGAAATTCATTGCTACAAATCACAGGTACTATGGAAGTGAGTGAGGACTTGGCCTGCAGGCAAAGGGAATCCTGAAGTAGCTGGAGGTCGAAGTCAACTTTACTACACCGATGTTGCAAATCAGGGAAAACCGGAGATGCTGCTCGGCATGTTCAGAACTAACCCAACATGCTTAGAACCTGTCGGGCATGTTCGCCAACCCACAGCAACCTATCGGGTCCTTCATTAATCTTTGATCGGCCGCTCGCCGTCCATTGATTATCCGCGCACTTTCTACCCATTTGTCGCATCATTGTCTTCCTATCCGTTCGCTGTGCACCCCTATACCGTTCGCAGTTCGTCTTTTGTTCATCGTCCGCGATTTGTTGCTCGTTCGCGGCTGTTTGGACCGCGGGTCTGCTAGAGGTGGTAGCGATCGCCGAGGACGGAACGAGAACGGGAACAGTAGCGACGTGTGTGTTGAAGAAATGCTGCTTGACAGCGGGAGTCTTTGTAGGGCCCGTATTTATTTTGTTAGCTGGGGAGCGGGCATCAGGAATGGGGACTTGCGTGGAGGAACAGGAAAGGCGATGGACGAGTGTGGAGGACCACGGAACGAGCCGAGGAATTCTGTTTTTTTATAACTTATTTATACTCCTGTTATTTCTTGTTCGTTAGAAAGTAAGTTCTTGGAGCAAGTCAGAAAGTGAGTTGATTGCGTGAGAGTGTGTGTGAACTGGATGTGTGAAATTGTTTTTGTTACCCCGCCTTTACTTCGCTGTTTGGCGTTTCGTTTCCTTCGAGTGACCATCTGTGGCGGCGGTACCATTGTCCTGAGTTCAGCTCCGGAAAACCAGCTGTTTACAAGATGTTGCCCGCACAGTTTGTGATGGGATGGTGATAGTTCACTAATCGATGTGGACCGTAGAATACTGGAATCCCTGTCCTACCTCCAATCATTTGCCAACTGCTGACTCCTTCCTCATTCATGAGTTCTAGAAGTTTTGTGAGATTGTACAGATGGCTTAGTGAAGAAATTTACTAATTGCCTCTGGTGCAGAGTGATCTAGCAGAATATTACATCCACGTTCCCATGGAACTACTGCCATGATAGAACCTGACGTGCCCTACTTGTGGCTGCGGTAGCTTCAAGATATCTCAGATTTTATAATATCAAAATTAGACGTAACACAATAATCAGGTACCGGTGGTATTCACTCAGGGCATGAGAAGACAGTTCGAAATATGTCCTGTTCTTCCCTACAGATTATTGATGTAAAGATCTACCCCAGTTACTCAAAAGCCCTGGCGTTCGTGTTTTAGTGTGTATCGCCCGGTCAAGGCAAGTGGCTGTATACTCCATTTTCTCTGAATTGCAGCTTTATGATAACCGATGTTTACTCCCGCTGTCTCTCTGTAGAAGGCTTTGAAAACCAACAATTGGCAATAGATGCTGTCTGAAATACGGGGGCGGGAGGGGTCAGTAACCGGGTGCCCAAATAGGCGCTCGTTAGTTGTGCAGTGAACAGTTGGTCGGCCACTTCCGCGAATCGCAGGATCAGAATGCGGAGTTATTCGCGTTCCCACGGCGCCTTTCCAAAGTTGGATCTAATAGATTTCTCACAAGGCTTTCGATCCACTATGGAAACAATGGCCGGTATTATCTGTTCACCAATCATTTCATGTGGTTGGTGATAGCATCTGAGTTCGGGGGAAGAGGGTGGACTACCGGAGGAAAGAGGGGATATTAACCACTGACTCTGGGAGTGAAAATTCTGTCCTGCCGCGAATACCGAAGCCCTATGGAAAAACGTGGCTACAACCACTGTTATACTCCAGCGGTGCATGATGCATATTTACGCCCAGAGGAGCATAACATCTTGCATGTGGTAGAAGTCGTGGGCCATACATGTGAGACTACTTGACCTATCGAAGGGAAATATCCTTTGTTCAGTAGCTGACTGGAAAACGAGTGCGTGAATCACCATTGCTAACCACAATTTCACCTTTTGCAAGTGACAAAGAATCCCGATTAAACATACCTGCCAAAGTTTCTTGAAGGCTTCCTATTAGCACTACTAGTTTCCAAACCTGGCTATGACCTCGGAATCTTACACCCACAATACCTATGGTCCAACAGATAGAGTAATCACTACCCTACCAGTTGCTGCCTGGTGTTCAGTTCCTAATTCCCAACACGAACTAGTTATTCCTGTTACCACAACCCCACATCACCATCACGATACCCCCCCACCCACAATACAGTGCGATTATTGGTGATCCCTGCCTGTAAATACAACCAAATATATTGATCCTCACCGCGCCTGTCTGGCATATATCTAGTTAGATTCCCCCGCACATGGCAAACAAAAAACAGATAGAAAATAGAGTGAAGAGACCAAGAGGTGTGATGTGCCATGTCGGCGGCTTACAACAAACTCGTCCCGATTCAGGGATTAGACATGAATTTGCGGTCATTCCTGAGAGCCGAATTTGGTGGAAAACGTATTTTTGATTACAAGTTGGAAGTTTAAGTCTGGGATTGTTTCCTGCTGACAGGGTCATGTTATTGACAGTGATTCCAAGCGGCCAGTCGGGGCTATGGGCCGGACCACGGGTAGGAAGTCCGGTCAGTGCAGCCCAATGTTGGAAAGAAGGCCTTCAGTGATAAAATCTGGGGGGTTAGAAGGGGGGGGGGTTGAACCGTGGCTTCTGAAAATGGGGATTGAGAGGGGGGGGTTCTTTAGTGTCTTAGTAAGCAAGAATAGCAAGAAATATTTATCATGCAATCTGAAGTTCTTCGGGCAACAGAAGGATATCTGCAGAATTTTTGAGTATTGTCTATGTCATGGTAAAACTTTGCTTATTTGCTTTAACTGTATTTTGCTTTACACTATTCTTATTTCATTTGGTTTTTTTTACCCCCCCCTACTTCCTTTAAAAGCTATTCTTTGTTATTTTATTAGAAGAGGTTCTACGTTATAACCCCTGAGTTCTAAGAACTATGATCAAACTCCTTCGACTATCTTTTGATCCAACCCCCCCCTTCGTTTCAACACTGGTCCGGCCGTGGTTTTGGAGAACCTGGGTCAGTCCGGTCGCACTCAAAGCCGGACGGACTGGCCGCTTGGGATCACTGGTTATTGATGTACGAGGGACTGGAACTATAAAGTCGAACTCAGACACAATCGGGGTGTTCAATGACTATCTCAAGCAACTGAGCATTAATCTGAACCACGGAGAGCACAAGTCAGCCATGGCAAGACCGGTGCCTAATGCAATAAGATTCATGGACTCGCAGGATGACGAAGCTATCAGGTAAGCTGGTTGCTGGGTCTGACATAGAAAGTGATCTCAAACAGCCCACGTGCGTGGACTTGTTGGCAGAATGTTGATAAGTGAAGTACAGTTACGGAATAAGGTGCTTGCTGACTCATGCCTTCTCTATGTCATAGGGCTGGACACGGTTCCAAATCATGGCCAGTGTCCCTAACGGCGTAGCATATCTAACATATCTATGGGCAGGTTGGATCACATTACTTGGGCAGGAATACCGAGGATGGCAGTGATGGGGTCCATCCTGAATGATGCCCGTAATACGGTACTGGCTACTCCGAGTTCCTTTCCCATACTCCGTGGCATGTGTAGAAGAGAAAATATACCTACAGTGGGCAATTTCTAAATGCAATAGGAAAAAAAACCGGTCATTACCAGTCACTCGGATGTGGATCCCAATCTTTTGTTGTATGAAAACTTTATTCAGTACTCAAATTATCCTCCCTACTTCCTGCCTAAGCGGAGGTCTTATATACTGCAAGTACATATCAGTCACATCACACAACTATGGTAGTGACAAGGTGGCCATCTTGGCTTCCATATACCAGAGTATATGATGAGGTCAACGGCCTGTAACCGGATCCCAAGAAGCCACATATTCCAACACCTCCACTCTTCCAAGGATCCATGGAAAAGAGGCAGAAGGAAAGAAAAGAAAAAGTACAAAAGAAAAAAGATGCCTGTATTCTCCACATATAGTGCTTGTATGACCTCATTAAAAACCTCCCTCGGGCCTTTTGGATAGGCAGCTTAAGGGTAGGAAAAGAGTGTCATGTACAGGTAGGCATAAAAGAAAAGAAAAGAAGTGAAAGAAATCCAATCCAATATACCGTTAAGATGCTTGAGAGAGACGCAATCCCATGGCACTTAAGTGTCTCCAGTGTAATGTTCGAGATAGTGCCTTAGTGAGGATATCCGCTGTCATCTGTGCAGTAGGACAGTTTGTAATAGAGATCTCTTGATTTTGCATAGCTTCACGAGTGAAGTGGCGCTTGAGGTCTATGTGTTTTGTGCGCTCATGAAATCGGGGTGGGTTGCTAAGATCAATGGCGCTCTGATTATCGACATTGATTTCTGTTGGAGGAAGAAGCTTTATTCGACTTAGCTCAGAGTAAAGACCTCGAAGGCAAAGCGCCTCTCTGGTTGTTTCTGAACAAGCTATATATTCCGATTCAGTAGTTGAGAGAGCAACCATGGGCTGCTTCTTAGAGCGCCAGGAGAAGGCTCCCCCAGCAATAAGGAAAACAAATCCTCCAGTCGACTTGCGGTCCTGTGGGTCTCCGGCAAAGTCGGCATCACTGAAGCCAATAAGTGGCATGAGGGGTAGCTTGTCCTGGGCTCTCTCATATACCAGACCCAAGTGCATTGTTGCCTTTAGGTAGTGCAGAGTTCGCTTTGCTGTCTGGAGCGGGCGGCAAGTGGCATTTGCTGTTACGATCCCTAACCGGTATCAGTTCTTAGCAACGGGTAGACGATACTTCTCTTGTTCTCGCTCGACGATAGTTCTTAGGCCAATGCCTGCGATAAGGTGGGAGAGACTCTCGTATCTCTAGTCCTTATCGCCTATCGTACTCTTTCTTCAACTCGACTCTATATTAGAGTCCTCGTCTCGTAGGTAGGTATTCGTAAAGAGCGTAAAGGTTTTATATTCTTAAAAGCATAAAGTAATAAGTAAGGAAATAACTTAGAACGAAGCGTGAAGAGCCTATCTACTCGGACCTAATGTCCTCTTATATAGTTGCCCTTCACGCCTTTGTGACTCATCTTCTAAGTCACGCATCACGTATGACTCACAACTGTGAGTCATACAAAAACATCATAAACTAATCATATGACCAAATCGGTCACATGTGCAAAACCCATGACCTCTAAATGAGGTCATGTGCGAAACATAACATATCATCATAACCATATCATATGACCAAAGTGGTCATATGTGCGAAATCCCATGACCTCTAATGAGGTCATGTGCGANAATGAGGTCATGTGCGAAACATAACATACCTATGACTCATAACTATGAGTCATGTGAAAATCTTTCCTTGCTAAGCCACATTCGTGACATTAGCTCCTCCCTCCCTAAACTCGAGTCCCTTCGAGCTTAGAATCTCTGCTCGTAGAGGCGGTCCGCAATCCTCCGGAGGCGTTTCGCATTGTCATTTGCCTCGCGGCATAGTCCGCGTACCTCTTCGATGATGGCTCTTCGCTTGAGCTTTTCCTTCCGTAGCGCTTCGTCTGCTTGCGCTATTTTTTCATTGTAGGAGGCGCGGATTATGTCCCCCGCCCTCTGCGATCCTTCCATCATCTGCCGATGCATTCTTCCTTTTCTTTCCAAGCGGCCGATCGTTTCCGCTTGTCGTTTTGTTTCTTCCACTAGCCTATTGTTCTCTCGTCGTAAACGTTCGACCGTTCGGCGTAGTTCTTCCTTGGATACAAAAGTTTTTGTATCCCCCCCCTCCTCAGGTTCCGTCCTCGGGACCTTTTGGGTTGCCTGCTTGGCTTCCCATTGTTGTCTTCGGTGGTATGGGCATTGTCTGCGCATGCAGTTCTGCCAGGAGATTTTGTGGTGTGAGGGGCCCGTAGGCGGAGGTTGCGGTTGTGTTGCCCATTCGGCTTGAATGGGCGTCGTTGGTGGCGATCGCTTAGTCGCCGACTTCTTGCTCGGAAAGAAGTTGCTTCGTTGCTTTCCGTCTAGGTGCACAGGGCACCCGTCGTCCGTGCATGCCGTCCAGTGATAGACGGCATGGTTTCTTTCGTCGTTTGCAACTACCTTGGCCCACGCGGCCTCAATGGTCTTCTCCTCTTCCTCCTTCTTGATTCTGATTTCTTCTTCTGCCGCAGCCCACTTGGCTGCGTTCGGTGGGGGGCTCGTCGGGCTACCCACTATTTCGAAGTCGTCTGGGGCGTCTTCGACGCTCAGTTGACGGCTTCTGTGGGTAGCGTTGGTGGAAGAAGTTGAGGGCATCTTGTGCGTTTGTAAAGTTGGTAGCTGGGTACCACTCTTGATCGTGTTCGGGAGAGTAACCTGTCCACTTAGCACGGTATTGAAGATTACCGTGGTATAAGCGGGAGTCGATTATTTCTTCGAGTTCGTATTCTGGTTCTCCGTCTAATTCGATAGGCGGAGGAGGTGTAATCGTTTGTGAAGGAAGCTTGTTGTCTTGATATGGTTCCAAAAGTGAAATAGGGAATGTATTGTGTATCTTCATGGATGGGGGAAGGTCGAGTTTATATGCTCTTTTCCCTATCCTTTTCGTTATCTCGAATGGTCCCATTTTCTTGTAATCCAATTTCTTGGATGGCCTTGTTGTTCGTATATTTCTTGGTAGTAACCACACCTTGTCGCCTTGTCGTAGATGTGGATCTGGTTTTCTGTGTTGATCGTAGTTTTCTTTTTGTCATAATTGTGCTGTCGTCATTTCTGCTCGTAGGGTGTCATGTAATTGACTCATATCTTCTCTCTCCGTTATCAGTCCTTTGGTCGTATGACCTATGGCCTGATACTCTGGGTCGAGACCGTAATTCGCATAGAAGGGTGTCGTCTTAATCGTTTCTTGTTTTCCGTTGTTGTATGCAAATTCCGCTATCGGTAGTAATTCGTCCCAGTTGTCCTGCTGATAGTTGACGTAGGCTTGTAGATATTGTTCCAATTTGCCTTTGGTTCTTTCTGTTTGTCCATCTGTTTGTGGATGGAAGGCCGTGGAAAGTTTTCTTTTGATTCCGAGTTCGTTCGTTATCTCTTTCCATATTCCCGACGTGAATATGGATCCTCGGTCTGTGATGATATCTTTCGGTAGTCCATGCAGTCTTAAGATTTCTTTGATGAATATTGTTGCGAACTGCCGTGCCGTTATATCCATTGTCGTAGGTATGAAATGACTCATTTTGGTCAGGCGATCTACCACGACTATGATGGAGTCATATCCGTTGGCCTTCGGTAGGTCCGTTATAAAATCCATAGATATGGATGCCCATGGTTTTTCTGGTGCCTCCTTGGGTTTTAACAACCCATATGGTGCGTGTCGTACCACTTTCGTCCGCTGGCATATGTCGCAGTTTTTGACGTATTGTTTGACTGATTCTCTTAATCCTGGCCAGTAGTATTTCCGCCTGATCAGCTCCGTTGTTTTAGCCGTCCCGCCGTGTCCCGCTGGTTTGTCGTCGTGGTGTTTCTTGATAAGGCCTCTCCTTATCTTTTCGTCGTTTGGTATCCATATCTTTCCATCGTACCACATATAGTGGTCTCTCCATTCGCATAGGCCTTAGGCCACTCCTTTTCTTTCTTTTTCTCCTTTTTCCAGGTCGTTTCTTATTTCCTGGAATTCTTTCTCCTCCGCAATTGCTTTTCGTAGTCCATCGTCGTCTTCGTCGAGAATTTCCGTTGATTCCATAGCCTCGAAGTATTCCTTTGGGAGCAGGATTCGATTTTTCTGTTTGATACGTTCATCTTCTGTGTTTTGCGGTTTGTCGCGGGAAATTCTTGTCAGGGCATCTGGTTTTCCTCCTTCTTTCCCTGGTCGATATTCGATTTTGAAGTTGTATTTGCTAAGGCTTTCCATCCATCGAATCTGACGGTCGTTGAGTTCTTTCGTCGTCATGAATGGAACTAAGTTTTTGTGGTCCGTGAGAACTCTGACCTGGTGGTCATTGTTCTGTATGTATCTTCTCCATTCCTTGAGTGCTTGAACTATGGCTAGTAGTTCTTTGTTGGCAATGTCGTAGTTGCATTCGGCCGGTGTCATTGTCTTGGATCGATAGCACACCGGGTGCCATTTTCCGTCTTCGCACTTCTGGGATAAAATCCCTGAGCAGACATATTTGGATGCGTCTGTTTCGATTGTCGTTTCTCTTCGTGGATCGAAATGAACCAGTATTGGTGCCGTTGTGAGTTTGGTTCGTATGGCGTCGTAAGCCTCCTGCTCCCTTTCCCCCCATTCCCACTTGACGTCCTTCTTGGTTAGGTTATAAAGGGGTTTTGCCATCCGGCTGAATCCCTCGATAAACCTTCGGTAAAAGTTGCAGAATCCCATGAAACATAGGATGTCTGTTTTGTTGTTTGGCTTCGCCCAGTCCCATATGGCCGCTGTCTTGACTGGGTCTACTTGTATTCCATTTCCATTGATGATAAACCCTAGGTACTCGGTTTCCTTTTTGTGGAACTCGCATTTGGATGGTTTGATCTTCATCCCCGATCTCTGAATTTCGTTCATGATGCTGCTGACGTCCTTCCTGTGTTGTTCCAGGTTGTCCGAATATATGAGTACATCGTCTAAATAGACGATGCAGCATATATCCAGGAACTTATTGAGTACCTGGTTGATCCATCGTTGGAATGATGCCGGCGCATTGGTTAGCCCTAACGGCATAACCAATTATTCGTACATCCCGTATCTCGTTGCAAAGGTTGTCTTCCATTCGTCTCCTTCCTTTATCCGTATGTTGTGGTAGGCGTCCTTAATATCCAGTTTGGTAAAGTATTTTGCCGTTTTTATCTGATCCAGGGCCTCTCCAATCAGTGGTAGCGGATACCGATCTTTCTTTGTTACCGAGTTGAGTGCTCGATAATCCACGCATAGTCTCATTTTTCCGTCTTTCTTTTTGACAAATAGTATCGGTAATCCTGCAGATGCAAACGAATGTCGTATCCATCCTCGTTTCATATTCTGTTGAATATATCCTCGCAATTCCTCCAGCTCTTTTTCTCCCAAGGGGTAGAGTCGTTGGTATGGAATCTTCTTCTTGGCCTTGGTCTTTTCGTCTCTTTCGATATGTATTTCATGGTCCACTCCTGACCTTCTTGGCGGTGGTCTGTCCGCTTCCTTTTCTTGGAACAGGTTCGTGAACTGGTGGTATTCTTGTGGTATTATGTCGTACCACTCTTTCTTCCTTTGTTGTTGCTTCTGTCGTATTGCCAGTTCTGTGCTGATGTTGATTCGTGCCAATTCCAGCTTTTCTTTTTTTGGGTTCCATTTGCGGATTCCGGTCATGTCTCCCCTCTTGTAATATCTGCCGAACGCATGGGCTGATATCTCGCGAATCTGCGCCAATTCCTCTTTCTTGATCTTCGGGCTATCCGTGCTGCCGAATCCTTTCGTTCCTCTTATTGTGTCATGAAGTTCTCGTACTTCATGCATCTCTTCTTCGTTGATTTTTTCGATAATCAACTGCGCTATCCGCTCGCCTCATCGGATTTCTGGGTCCTTATCTCCCAGGTTGGCTAGGACCACTTTGATTTCCCCCGTATAGTCGGCGTCGATGACCCCTGCGTTGGTAATGAGTCTCTTGTTGACTGCTAGTCTGCTGCGTGGTGCTATCCGTCCATAGGTACCGGGAGGTAATCCTATCGCTATTCCAGTTGATATCGTCTCTTGACCCCTTGCTTGGATTGTTTTGTCTTGATCTGCATATAGGTCGTGACCTGCCGCTTGTCTGGAGCCCTTTGTTGGTCCCAGCGCCTTCTCGTGCAACTTCTTAAATCTGATTCTCCGATCCGGTCCTTCTCTGAGTTGATCAAATCGTGCTTTCAGGTTCTCTTCTTGTGCCTCTCTTTCTGGTGTCGTGTATACCACCGGCGAACTGTTGAGACATCCTGTCGTGCATCGTTCGCTAGCGAATGTAATCTTGTTGTTGTCCCAGTCGATCGTGGGGTTGTGTTGTCGTAACCACGGCATTCCTAGAACTAGCTCATGGTTCTTCAGGTTCGCTACCTGGAAGGTTGCCTCTTCCCTACGGCTGCCTATGGCCATAGGTACTTGCACTGTGTGGGTTATAGGTCCCATAGTGCTGGGTTTTCCGTCCGCAAGATAAACCTGTCTCTTGTTTCGTGTCGGCGTCATGGGGTAGTTGTATTTGTCGCAGATTTCCTTGTCGATGAAATCTTCTGTTGCCCCTGAGTCGAGCATCGCATGTATCGTAGTGCCTTTCTTCTTTGTATCGTATATTGTCGTTTTGATCATAATATGATCCCCTTCTTCTTCCAGTAGTGCCGTGTAGTAATTTGCCATGGTGATTTTTCCGTTCGTGTCCTTCTTCGTCTTTCCTTCCCCGATGGTTTTCCTCCCCTTCTTGTCCTCCAGACCATCTCTTACTGGGGACCGTCTTCTTTTTCCGGTTGGTCCTCCTCTGTCGTCATCTCTCTCCAATTCGTCTTCTTTTGTTGCCGGACCTAGTTGTTGCCTTGGGCAGGCGTCATCCTCTTCTGTCTGTTGTCTGCTCGATTCTGGCACTCTCTGATTTGGTGTCCTTTTTCACCACATCTCAGGCACAGGTTCTGATCTCTGCATTTCCTGTACTCCTCGTTGGATAAATTGAGGGGCCTCCTAGTCTGTGCTTTGTTCATTTCCACTTCTCGGTTGATTGTGGGTTTGAAGTTTCCTTCGTAGCTTGGTGGTATCGGTTTGAACGTCCTGTCCGTGTTCCGCGGAGTAGAGGCCTCCTTAGGTTTCCGTTTCTTCCAGTTTTTCAAGATTGCCAGCCTAGTTTCCTTCTTGATGGCCCATGCTGCCAGTTCGTCCACAGTAGTGGTTTCGGCATCGAAATGTTCGAACTCCGTTTGCAGCCTTTCTGTCATGCCTGAGTACAGGTATTGTGATGCCGTTGCGTCGTCCAGCATTGCCTCTGTCTGGTGGAGTCTGAACTCGTTCCAGTATTCTGTCATGGATCGGGATCCTTGTTCCATGTTCATTATGTGGATCCGAGCTGCTCCCCTGGGATCCACTTCTCCAAACTGTTGTTTGATTGCCTCCTGGAATCCTTCCCAGCTCCTCCATCCTGTTGGTTTGTTGCCTTCCGTATATGGCGTGAGCCATTTGCTTGCATCTCCACGCAGGAGACTCGAAACGTAAACAATTTTTTCCGCGTCGTGTCCCTCTTGCCATCCCGTGGCCCGAAAGTAAATTGTTAATTCCGCCATCCAGCTCCGAAGTTTGTGTCTGTCTCCCGCATAGGTTTCTGGTTGTTTGACCTTGGGTCGATGTTGTCCTAATAGTGCCAGGAGCTGCGCCATTTGTTCTCTGCTCAATTCGGGTGCTGCTTCCGGAGCCGGGCCTGACGCGGGTCCAGCCCCTTCTCCTCCGGTGGGTCCCGGTCCTTCCATTCTTTTGTCTTCTTCTTCAGAGCTTGACTCTGCGTATGTTGATTGTTCTTCGGGTGTTGTCGGACTCGGGGTTCGTCCGAGTTGTGAAACCGTCCATTGTAATTCGTCTGCTACTTCGGGTAGCTCTAGAGACTGATCTTCGAAGGTGTAATCCGTCTTGTTATCGTCTGAGCGTCGCTATAAGAGACGCTTCGTAATGTTACGATCCCTAACCGGTATCAGTTCTTAGCAACGGGTAGACGATACTTCTCTTGTTCTCGCTCGACGATAGTTCTTAGGCCAATGCCTTCGATAAGGTGGGAGAGACTCTCGTATCTCTAGTCCTTATCACCTATCGTACTCTTTCTTCAACTCGACTCTATATTAGAGTCCTCGTCTCGTAGGTAGGTATTCGTAAAGAGCGTAAAGGTTTTATATTCTTAAAAGCATAAAGTAATAAGTAAGGAAATAACTTAGAACGAAGCGTGAAGAGCCTATCTACTCGGACCTAATGTCCTCTTATATAGTTGCCCTTCACGCCTTTGTGACTCATCTTCTAAGTCACGCATCACGTATGACTCACAACTGTGAGTCATACAAAAACATCATAAACTAATCATATGACCAAATCGGTCACATGTGCAAAACCCATGACCTCTAAATGAGGTCATGTGCGAAACATAACATATTATCATAACCATGTCATATGACCAAAGTGGTCATATGTGCGAAACCCATGACCTCTAATGAGGTCATGTGCAAAACATAACGTACCTATGACTCATAACTATGAGTCATGTGAAAACCTTTCCTTGCTAAGCCACATTCGTGACATTTGCATTATACTTGCTAAGGTAGGCAATAGTGAATCCCATATCCGGTCGTGTACCAGTAGCGAGATACATAAGGCTGCTGACCAGAGACTGATGTGTCTTTAGCTCCTGTGCATAGATAGGATCATCCAAGTCTAGCGGTTGGGCTCCAGGCTCCAGAGGAGTTTGAACTGGATTGCAGTTCTCCATTTGAAATCTTCGTAGTATCGTAGAAATAATGGGTGATTGGCTTAAGGTAATAGACTCTAGTCCTTGGTTTATCTCAATGCTTAGAAAGCAAGTAGCTCGCTCTAGGTCAGTCATCTTGTACTTTCCACAAAGTAACATCTTCACTCACTGTATTTCAGATGGAAGCCTCGAGACAAGCAGGATATCATCCACATAGAGCAGTAAGAAGACATCAAAGCTTCAGGTATATAGGTTCAGATCAAAGGATGAGTCTAGAAAGCCTATCGATTTCAGATATGTGTCAATCTCTTTATACCATAGCAGGGGAGCTTGTTTCAACCCATAGAGGGCTTTAAGCAAACAGCAAACTACTAAGCTATTATCGCCTCCAGTATCTTTGACTGCAGCTGAATCGAGCCACTCAATCCCCTCTGGGAGAGCTATATACTCGGGTTCATCAATACCAGGATTCAAGAATGCTCCAATGACATCCATGTGATCAGCATGATATCCATTCTTTGCAGCAAGAGCCATTAACATGCGTAGACTTGTCAGTCTCGCCACAGGAGCAAAGGTTTCTCCATATCCTACTTGCTCATACCCTTTGATCACCAGCCTTGCCTTTGCCTTTAAGGAGCTATCTGGGAGAGTCTTTGTTCGGTATACCCATTTGCACCCAATCACGGACTTGCCAGCTACTGCAATTTCACTTGTTGCTCTCTCATACCTCCTAGTACCATGCCTCTTCAGGCTTTCAAATTCAACTCGCATGGCCTGCTGCCAGTGAGGATATTTAATAGCTTCATCATAGGTAAGTGGATCGTCACCTACTTCCATAGAAGGTGTGGTACTTGTGAGTACAGCAGTGGCTCTTTTTCTCAAATGGCTGGAGTGGCGCCGCTCTACCTTCTTTAATACAGCTGGAGGTTTTCTGTACTCCTTATGAGTCTTCTGTTGTGGAGGCCGTGATTGGGCCTTTTTGGCTGGTTGAACTATTTCCATTACTTCAGACTGCGGCTCATTGTTCTGGCATTGCTCCACAATAGGATTAGCTTCCCTACTGACTGGGGTCTCCGAAATTGGCACTCCGGGCTTGTCATTTTCTTCACTCTCTGTAAGTTCAGATTTTTCAACTTCTATGACTTCTGGCTTATTTGGAAGCAGGAAACCAAATATGTCTTCTGAGTGTACTAGTGTACTTGCTAGGTGGGCCTCATCAAAGATCACATCTGAAGCCGGAATAGTTGTCTTCATATCGGTGTCCCACAATCGCCATATTGTAGTGGTCGCTTTATACCCTAACATGATACAGCTCTTAGATCGATTACTGAACTTGGTATCTTTTTGCTGTGCCTTAGGAATCCGCTTATAGGCTATATATCCGAATCATCTGAGGTGATCCAGGGTTGGCTTTGTCCCATATAACATCTCATGGGGAGACTTGTTCGCAATCGACCGAGATGGAGATAGTGAGTGTAAATAGACAGCTGTATTGACGGTTTCTACCCAGAGTGCAGGGGGTAGACAGGCATCTAAAAGCATAGCTCTAGCTTTACAGAGTATGGTTTGTATCATTCGTTCACTGATTCCATTTTTATGCTGCAAGTATGGTGGGGCTGGCTGGAATTGAATGCCTGTAGCACTAAGAATCACACGGAAGAAGGTATTATTGTATTCACCTTTTCTGTTATCACACCTAAACCTGGATATCTCCCACTGCGGGAATATCTTCCTTATCCTTTCGCGAAACTCTTGGAAGCGACTGGTAACTTCATTCGCTTCTTTGGTACGAAGGAAATAGAGCCAACAGAAGCGTGTGTAGTCATCTATATAGACAATAAAGTATCGAGCTCCAGAGAAGGAGAGTGACTTAAAAGGACCACACAAATCAGAATGGATGGTATCAAAAGGCCTTGTAGCTCTCGCAACAAGCTTTTTGATGAATCTCCAGCGGTGCTTGGTTTTCACACAAGTTTCACAAATGTTATCAGCAAGCGGAGTCTTACAGCCTAGTATAAGCTTGATAGCAGCAAAGTTCAAGTGTCCTAGTCTTTGGTGCCATAGACTAGCAAGTTCATTGTCCTTTGTAGGGGTAATAGAGACCAAGAGATCGCATGTAGAGTATTGAGTATTTGAGGAAGAGAGAGGAGCTAAAGTTGTACTTTTGTGACTTTTGACTAAGGATTGGATTGCAGGTATCCGAGACTTTGGAATGGGATTACCATAGAGTCTCCATAGGCCCTGCCGTAGTTGCGCAATTGGGACTTCTTTAGATCCTATTTGTTGGCGAGAAATATAATACACACCATCCCGGAAGGCAATTGCAAATTCGCATGACAGAGAACTGATCAAGAGGAGGGAGAACTTCATCTCAGGTGAATAGAGTGCTTCAATATCGATATAATGTGCCTTGCATAGGAGTAGCCAAATCATTCCCTTTGCTTTAGCCCACACTTTATTTCCGTCACCCAGTATGATAGCCACTGGCTTGATAAGAGCTTTCAGTTGATGGAAAGCACACCTCTCAGGACAGATATGGTCAGTCGCTCCTGAGTCTACTACCCAGGTCTTTGGTAACTCTCTCCAATTTCTACCAGTTGCAACTAAGGCACAGGGCTCTCCAATATCTACAGTAGCATAGGCTGCAGCTGGTGCCAGATGCCTTTTTTATCTTAGCTCTTCTGCCTGCCCTCATCTTTAAGCGGCATTCCAGCTGGGTGTCACGAATGTGGCTTAGCTAGGAAAGGTTTCACATGACTCATAGTTAGGAGTCATAAGTATGTTATGTTTCGCACATGACCTCATTAGAGGTC